>NMRB01004378.1:0-28613 GCA_002633025.1 Notospermus geniculatus
CATGTCTCTTAATAGGCCTAGTGTTGTGTGACATGCGACGCGTGGCGGAGACTCCAGAGTCTGCATGCAGACTCAACTGACAACTCTAGTTTGTATTGTAATCATACATTCTCCAACACTGGGGCGAAAGGCAAGACTACAGTATTGGAGAATGATGCAGTCACCCCCGGTGGCGCCGGCTGTCGACAAAAAGTGGCAATATTGCGGCCCTTTAACTTTTCAGGATGAAAAACGCGCCCAACGCACACACGAAGTGTTTGAAAATTTGAAGAAAAGATCCGCACGGGGGACGAGCTCGACAGATGAGAAACTTCTCGATATGATCGATTCCTATGAGTCGCAACTTCATCAGTTGAGGAAGGAAGTGGAATTATATCGGACCGAGGGGAGGGAGGAACGTGGACGGCCGAGTCCGTCAAGTTCACGAGAAGAAATGGTTGAGGCGTCGCCAAATTATAAGGCACTCATGAAGGTAAAAATATGGATTTGACAGCTGTGTATTGAGTACATGGGAGTATTGTATTGTAGAGTGCACCCTCACCCTTACGAACCTCGATTTTACCAACTCCCAGATATTACAAACCCAACATCTGGCTCCCAAAAGGGGCTGGAAGGTGAAAAACCAAAAAGTCCAGTTCTGCGCCTGTAAGAGGGGATATGAGTAATGGTTGGAATTTCCATAACAAAAATGAATAGAAAAACACTCCAGTGACCCAGGCTTATCCATTTCTGACTTGACCTTATGATGACGAGTTCAATAGAGTAGGGAATAGGGCTTTATTGACCATCCATGGGGGTGGGTTGCATAATCTTTCCCAGTCATTTCCTTTCAGACAAGGTGAGACCTAATTCCTCCAAGGTGAGACCAGGCTAGTGAATCAATGAATGAAAAGGTGACAATAGCCCTGATTGCCAACACCTCTGGTCACAGGCCACTCATGATAAAAATTGACTAACAATTGAATGGACCTGTCCCTTTTCCTAGGCCTGACCCACATTCTGTGAAGTGTTATGTCAGTGTTATGGTGTGCTGATTAGATTATGGCAAGAATATTTGGCTCTTCTATCCATGGTTTACACCCAAAGTGGTGTCTTCTTCAAAGTGCTTTTTTCATTAAAACAAAATATTTTTCTTTTATTTTAGGGTTTTAATCCAAAGATAAGCCCCTGCTTAAACTGCCTACCTATTCTTGCCAAAATATAACATCATTTTCACTGATTTTTCTGTGGCTGAAAAATCCATTGTTTAATTTAATTAGGTCATAACCATGCAATTATTCCATGTTACCCAAAAGTGATGTCTCCACCCTATGATGTATCATCCCTGCAAGTTTGAAGTCTGTATGACTTACGGGCGCAGAACTGGACTTTTTGGTTTTTCACCTTCCAGCCCCTTTCATGACATGTATGTACATGTAAATCCTTGCTATTACCAACTCCACGTTTGTACGAGCTTAACCCTTGGAGCCAGAAGATAATAAGCAAGAAGTCAATCTCTAGAATTCATGAATTTTCGACCCCAACCGGGGTCTTTTTCAAGTGGAACTTTACAATCTGAAACTCTAGAAAAGACTTGGAGCCAGAAGAGTTCGTAATAACGAGGGGGGACTGTATTTGTACGTTTCCGTCAGGGCCGAAACCAAAGTATTATTGGCCCTGGCAAGTATGGAAAAGGTCATCTCAAGCTGCTTATGTTCCTCACTTGGATGGGGTCTATTACATGTACTTGCCCTTGCAAAGGAACAAAGTACAAGGCTTACTGCCCCATGCGATGGACGGGAAGAGCCAGGGATGATTAATCCCATATGGCCTTGGCTGGATTTGAACCTGGGACCAGGCGCTCGCTTAGCAGACATAATAACCAGTCGGTTATCAGGGCTCTATGTGGGAGTGGTTGTCAGCTGCATACACGGCATTAGGAGGAAATACACTGTAAATTCAAATTCAATTCGTCCTCAGTTTTCAAAACTGTGCGTTTTATTTTCAGTCTTATGAAAGACAGCTTCACTCTGCCAGGAGAACATGCAAGGATGTTGAGGATAAGAATGAACTGCTTAAACTTGAACTTGACTCTAGGTGAGTAAAATCCGGCAACATCTAAGCACGACCCAATGCAGGGTCGGATCCAGGGGGCATGGGGGGGCGTACGCCCCCCCCCCCCCCACCCCCCCCCCCCTGTTTTTGGCAGAGCAATGTTTTTTAGCAAGAAAAATTTAATCACTCAAAAATTCGGGTATTTTTCTCTCAGACGCCAGGAAAATGCGTCTAAAAATGCGTAAATTGTCAAAATTTTCTGGGGGAGGGCTTCGCACTCTCAGTACTCGCCACCTCCATCGAGCTGCCCCCCCCCTTTCTGTCAACCCTGGATCCGACCCTGCCAATGGAATGCGGAAGTTAATAGGAAATTGATAGTTGATCTTCTAGGCACCTGCAGATGGACCTGGGAAGCGGGTCCTTATGAAGCCCGAATTTTGATTTGACGTATAGTTTTTGAAATATCAAGATGTTAACGAAAAAATAACAATGCTGTTTAGGCCTTTTGCCGTCATTGAGATTTCCGTCACGTCATCCGTAATGTCGGCGACAGCATGTGTCGAAATGACGTCATTATGTCTCCCAAGCGCTCCTAATGACGTGATGCGTTAGCAGACCCCCCCCCACTGAACGGGTATTGCCTAGTTGATAAAATAGTTCAAAGGTGTTGCAAGTATTGAAAGTTTTTTTTTGTAATTTATGTTTTATTGAAATTTATTGAAGTACAGTCAACGTCGCATATAACGTACTGATTGGGACCTGCAATTTTTGTTCGTTATATGCAAAGTCTGTTATATGCATATGACCAATGCATTGTAAAACGGGGCCGGGGCTTCCAGTTTCAGTACGTTATAGGCGATTGTCCGGTATATGCAAGGCCGTTATATGCGACGTTGACTGTATTGAAATGTTGACTCTCTTCAAATACCTGCTTCAGTCAGTTCGTGAGATCAAATTCTTTTCCTATTACAGGCCGATGATGAAAGATTTTCGAGCACTCCAACAGAAATGCAAAAAATACGAAAAAGTATTGGCAAGACATAAGATCAGGTAAGTTTGATTGCAGATTTTCATCAAATTATCTTTTGAAAAGACATCTTGTTGTTAAGGTGGCGGGGGTGACTAGCCCGGCGCATTCTCCCGCTGAATATGGAAATGATTTGAATGAATTTATTCATGCGCTCAAGCGCAGTCGGTCATTACGTTTTTCTGCCCATTACTCCAGGGACGGCGGTCACCTCCCCTTACCTTTGATGTGGGGAGGTGCAATTAGCATGTTTACTCATAGATTAACTACAGATTGGGCTTCTGCCTAAGACTAAAATCTCGGTTGGTATTGGCCCGATTGATGCGCAAGTAACTCCATTCTTTCTAGAATGACTTTGGTACTGGATAAAAGTTTTTTAAATGTCGAAAACGACCCAGAAATAAGGAATTTGTGAAGTTGTTTTTCCGGCGAATTCGCTTCGAGAAAGCTGATTTTACTATGTCCACAATTNAAATAAAATCATAGGCAATGGCAAAGGACCTCCTCCAGTGCCGAAGGACGTAACGTCTCTTGGCACAGTGAAAGAAGGGGTCAGATGTGCCATATAACATAACATTCAATAGAACAGGCAATGTCTGAAAAATTCCTGGCAAGGACCACTGGACCCTCAAAAATGGCGTCGGCAGTGAACGTGTTAAGTTTTCGGAGCCACAGTGGTGTACGGTAGTGGTTTGGGTCTGTGACTAGCAGTCAGAGGGTCCCGGTCCCACTGTGGTGTGCGATTTTGGGCAAGTCTCTTTGCCTTACTGGCCTCTCTCCACCCAGGGCGGGCCGTCACGAAACTCCAATAGCACTAACAGTGCCTAACAGAGAGGTATGCAATGGCTTTTACCATTACAGAATTTCTCTGTTAGGCCCTGTTAGTGCTATCGTTGTTTCGTGGCGGTCGCCCCCTGTCTATAAATGGGTACCATTTGGAAATGCTGTGTTGTGGTTCGGTCTTCAACAAGCGGTCAGAGAGTCCTTGGTTCGAATCCCAGTACATTGTGGTGTGAGACTTTAGGCAGATATGTCTCTTTGCCGTACTGGCCTCTCTCCACCCAGGTATGTAAATAGGTACCGGTCAGAAATGCTCAGGTTGTAGTAGTGTTGAATGAGCAGCTCATCTGAGTTCAATTGAAAGGTTTCAGGATTGACTGGGGTCAAAGTGTAAAGTCAGATGACAGCTCTACCGTTGTTGATATCTGAACCCAAAGCTGCTCATGTTCCTCACTTGGATGATGGGATCTTTTACTTGCCATTCCAAAGGCACAAGGTACGGTACAAGGCACCACCGCTTACTGTCCCTGTGATGGACTGAAAGCAGTACTTCGCAGTATTGATATTTAGTTGCATGATGGTTGCTCTTTTTCATATTCTAGTTTGCTCGAGATGTCCTTGACATTGTGAACTCTGACCTTGCCCCGGATACTCCGAATGACATTCCACCACCCGCCAAGAAAACGCATGCCGTCTGGTGCGAAAAAACATGGGCTCACGTCATTCCAACTTTGGATTTCTGGTTACAACAACTTTCAAATATTAAGGTAAGAAGAGGTCCATGTCCAAAGACGTCTAATTATGGCCTCCACATCCCAACCTCAAATTCCGGGAGCAGATGAACTCAGTGTTCTCCATAGCATTGAAACGCAGGGTGGCCCGCCCCTTTAGAAATGCCATTGGCAAAACCCACTCCAAAACTCCACCCACCTCTATTAAATGAATTTGAATCCCGTGGAGGACAGTGGAACTCTTGTAAAATTTGTCCTACAGACCGTTCTCAAATTGACGTAAACGACAAAGATACGCATACTTAAGCCGAAATCTCAACCACAACATCGGTCTGAAACTGAATCACGTGATGCAGACAACCCCACAACAGTGACATCGGAGATGTTGCATCAGACTCGGCCATTGCTGAATCATGGATGGCCTCATGTCAGCCAGTTTCAGACAAGGTTTTGGTTGAGATTTCGGCGGAAGTGTGCAGATCTGCGAATTCGAGAATTCGTCTATTGTGTGAACTTTTCTTCCAGGAGTTGCAGCAGTCCGTCAAGAGGCTTTCCGGCCATATCTCTCCATGGCGACAAGTTAGGTTCAGTAACGAACCCGATATCGTCCAGCTGATATCCATTATTGACACTCTGGCTGGTGACGAATTGAAACTGGACCAGGTATGACGTCATATGTACCAGTATTACACACTTGGGGTATAGTCGAAGTCAACCTTACTTCAACATGGGCAAAATAACAAGCTTGAAAACCTACACAGGTCAGTGGTAAATAATCCATGTTGCGGTTACCTAATGAAGTTACGGTAAATTGGTTCACTTTCCATAAGGCTATAGCAAATCCAAGGTGGTGCTCAGTCAACTGGTAAATACTGTGGTTTGTGGTTTAATCATTGTGTTCACTTTATGATAATAAGCAAGAAGTCAATCTCCAGAATTCACGAATTTTCGACCCCAACCGGGTCTTTTTCAAGTGGAACTTTAAAGTGGAAGTGGAACTTTTTCAAGTGGAACTTTAAAGTGGAAGTGGAACTTTTTCAAGTGGAACTTTAAAGTTCCACTTGAAAAAGACCCCGGTTGGGATCGAAAATTCGTGAATTCTGGAGATTGACTTCTTGCTTATTATCATTTTGTGTGTCAATTTTGTGCTATTCTGTATCTTGTGTTCACTTTATGGTGTATCTGTTGCACAGGTCTGGCATTTTGTCTTGTCGAAGTAAGGTTGACTTCGACTATAGATGCGCTGTATTTAATTTGTGACCTACTCCAGCAAAAGCAGCTGCTTGTTGCAGCTGAGGAAAGGGTTAATGGCCTTTTACGACACAACAGCTGCAGGTTTGCAACAGTAGGCCTAGTGGGCAGCAGTGAGTATAGTTGAGGAAACCGATGACCAATGATGATCACATGTGACAAGCACCTACTACTTTTGCTGAAGTGGGTCACATTTGGTATGTGTTTCGTTTCGTTCCGTTCCGTTTTGCAAAATACAGATTACAATTGCTAATCTGTATTTTGCGGAACGGGACGGAATGGAACAACCTCGTCCCAGGTCATTGTTGGTCTTTGTTCCGTTTCGTTCCGTTCCGCAAAATACAAATAGCCCTCCTCAATTTCTCACCCATCTCATCTATTTTGCCTCCAGGCACCAGAGGGCACCACTAATGCCATTCTCGGCGGCATCGTTCAACACTTCCAGAACCTTTTCGACGTCCCGAAGATTTCTGGTGTTTTCCCACGCATGAACGAGATCTACTCCAAACTTGGAGAAGTTCACAATGTTTTGAATACTCTGCGAAATCTCCTAGGCCTTGGTAAGTTTACTGAAAATGGTAATGTGCAAGACCAGGGTTATATCTAGGATTTCAGAAGGGCATGGTGCAAACTTTGTGAAAAACCAATTCAGCCTAGAAAAGGGCACTTTTCATTCGCGACATTTCTATACTAACGGAATTTGAGAAGCTTGTCAGTTAAAAATGTCTTTATAACTCCAGTCAACAGCCAATTTAAGCCAGTTTCTAAGGTGATATGACCAAAAGGGACCATAGCAGAGGGTCGGGGAGGTACTAAAACCTAAAAAAATCACGGCGCCCTAGGGGGTTAAGATAGGGCACAGCGGCGCCCCCTTTCTGCGGCACGGCGTACTGCTGCTCTAAAATGGCCTAGATATAACCCTGGGCAAGAGTGCATGCAGAATACTCCTGAAGATTGCCACATATATTATGTATTAATTGGAAAGCTCTTATCATCAAAATGATAAAAAAATGTTTCATAAATGGGCTTTTTCGACTGTTTTAGATCCTGATGCCAAAGCAACTGCCATCGTGGACGCCGTCGGACGTCTCTGTCAATCCCACAACACTTCAACCACTCAACAACTGAAGCAGTTACTCCAAGAAGATGACTTGGACGCCGTCATAGCCAAGTTAGACCTCCACGATGAATTTTTCCCCGTCTTCGAAGAGATCATGAACCGGTTAATGGATGTACTCGAAGTTAGCCGAATCGACCAGGTTCTACCAGCTGTTCGCGCTTTGAAACTCCTGACGTGCTGAGAAAGTAGTGTGACAATGGTATATTTCCCTTAAAATGCCAGAGGCGACAACGGTTTTGCCACTCTGGTGGTGTGACTTGCCACTAGGTGCGCCAAAAAAACAAAGCGTTATTTGTCCCTTGGCCGTCACCATGCTTCAAGCCAAGCGGGCACAGTACCATTGGCACTATTTTTCGAATTGTGCATTTCCGCTTTTATACCGTATATCAAATAGTGAATTCCGAATATCGTATAGCTCTGTGTAATGGGTTCAAATCGGGTGTAGGTGTAAATTTTCGTTGCTGCGCTGGTGATTTTTAATGGTTTCGGATGAAAATCATGGAAACTGCTCTGTTAATTTGGCCTTTTAAGCTATGCTATGCATACTTATAGCTGTATTCAGAGAAAAAAAGAGCATTACAGGTACATGTACCACATGTAATGCACTATATGTACAGGCACTACATGTGATGCATTACATGTACATGCACTACACGTAATGCATTACATGTAGGCCTACATGTACTACATGTGTGATTGAGACAACACATTTGATTTTAGACAGTCCAGTATTCCGTTCATTTCATGGGGGAAATTTAATTGTAATGATGCGGGCATCACATTTCATGCATTTTAATCCCTTTTATGACACATTGACTGTGAAGGGTGCATTTTATATTTTTTATGTGCATTTTATATTTTTTATGTGTAGGCCTATCTGGCTTGATAATGAAGTACATGGGCCAGGCCTATTCGTCTGCGAGATTGATTTTCATGTTAAAGATTTTATGATCGAATAAATACATGTAGTGCTCGGCACGTCACTATTATCAATTTCAGTATGTTGTCTTTGTTTTTGAAAGAGAATATTGCAAAATTTCCAGGGGCGTAGCTGGCTTTTAAGGCCTGGGGGGGGGACAAAATTGAGAATGAGAGCAAAGTCAGAGAGGGTCTGGGGGCCTCCCCTCCCCCCAAAAAATTGAAAATCTACACCCTCTGAGATGCATTTTCCCAACATCTGACACTACGGCACAATAACTCGGCTTGAAGAGGGAAGAATTTTTTTATCCCTTTTTGCTCTGGAGCTACGCCCCTAGTGATTTCCATGATCAATTTTTATGCCCCTGCTGTAATGGAAGCGGGCACCTGTTACGTCCAACTCCACATACGTGCAGGGGCATATGCCATGCTCTGCGTTGTTTTTGTTAGGTATATGATTATTAGAATTTCCAAGTTCTCGGCTGATATTGGCCCAGTGCTTTGGGCTTTTTGTTTTTCTGTGGTCTTGAACTACACACATTTCTAGTTCACCTGGTGAGCTCTGACCGTGGTGCAGTGTCCATCGTCCTTTAACAGAGCACGTTTTGCTGTTGTCTATTAATAGCTCACCTGGTGAGCTCTCACTGTAGTGCAACGTCTGTCGTGCTTTAGCAGGGCATGTTTGGCTGTGGTCTTTAATTATTTCTAGCTCACCTGGTGAGCTCTCACCATGATGCAGTGTCCCTTAGCAAGGCATGTTTTGTAACTGGTGGGGCTATTGACTTGAAGCTTTGCACATTTGTGACCCTCCACCACCAAACCAGTCGGAAATCACATGGAAAATGAGCCTAAACGTACTGAGATGACACTAGGAGATAAAGACTGAAATAGAATCACTCAGACTTCACAACAGACAGACAGACAATACTGAAATTGACAGATACATGTAATTCAGTCCCAACCTGCCAACCTCGGAGCGACTTCCGACTGGTTTTGTGGTGGAGGGTCACATTTATGATTTATACCTACGAGACCAAGTTTCGGTCCAATTCAATCTTGGCTTACCTTGCTACATACCGTAGTCTTACTTGCTAAAGTGCCAGTACAGCCCAATGTGCACAAGTAGAACCAACTAAGCTAGGAAGGTTTTATGGATATGGATGTTCTTCACGTGACGTCACAGCTCCAAATATCCGCCATATTGGCCGTCAAATGACGCAACGTCACAGCATCAACACAGCGTTTTTGACGTAGTTTGTAGGCCTACTTGTCGGCATTCATCGCACTCCTCTACACTGTTCTACAGCAAGCCGTATGGACGATTCGCTTTTTTTTTTTTAACACAGTTTTCACACCAGACCAACTACCTATGCTCAGAAACTGTGAGAGGTAAAGTGATTTGTTGAGTTGTATGCTCCCAGTGGTCTGTACGGGCTGATGAATGTTCGAACCGAGAACAAGATGGCAGCCTCCAGGCTTCATTTTGACGGCCAGTATGGCGGCCGTGTGACGTCAGTGAAGAACCTCTATAGGGCCAGATGGCCAAATCTGAAATGCAACGGCAGGCTGAATAAACTCATGTCAAGATTTTTTAGTTGTCTGCCTTGATTTATTCTTAATAATCTTATGAAAAAAACTCTTTGAAGCCAAACAAAATTACATGTAACAAGCCTGAAAATGAATGGTCCATGGACCATATGTGCTCACTGGGTTGGACATAATAGTCTAATGAGAGAGGGAGGTACATACTAGTATCAGTCGTGAGCAATCTGGGTCAAGTCATTCCCCATTCGGAACGACCTGAGGCGAACTGCTTATCTATCCACTGGGTGGTGCATTTCACCTCAGACACAAGTCCAAGGCAGCCATATTGTTGATCAACAAACCCACGTGACTGACCGTGGGACTATTTTGGCCGAATTTTGACCTGTTAAGATATCCAACCTTATTTCCTGGATAGGTTGAGGCATATGATATATAAAGTTACCGCTATCTCACCCAATCTGCCAATTATTGATCAATAACGCAACTTTTTCAGGGTTCGTACACGTTCCCCTGAGATTATTTTCAAGGACATTTCAGGGTAATTAAGACCCCCTTTTTAGCTCACTCGTGAGCTTTTATCGTCCTGCGGCGTCCGTCGTTGTCGTCCGGCGTTGTCCGTTAGCAGGGCACGTTTCGTAACCGCTGGAGCTATTGATCTGAAACTTAGTACATATATACCTCTAGGTCAGATGACCTATGACACCAAGTTTCGGTCCGATTCGATTCTTGGCTTGGCCTCCAGGTGGCCAAAACCAAAAACACAAAAAGTGCAATAACTCCTGAACTAATGACTGGATCGTCTCCAAATTTTTATCATGGGTGTATCTAATTAGGATACATAACATATATAACGGGTTTTTGATTTGACCTACTTTTCAAGGTCACAGAGGTCAAAGTTCGACAAAAGTGACGAACCTACCACAGGTCTTCATTATTTCACCGAGCATCTTCATATCTTACATAAACATGTATTAGCGGGGTACCTTCAAAACTACCGAGTTTCGGTCCGATCGGACATCCAATATGGCCGCCAGGTGGCGTAACCTGAAAATCGACCAAGTGCTATAACTCAGGAACGGCTTGACCCAGAGTTCTCGAACTTGATATTTACCTCCCTCTAGGTGACCTTTACAAGCACGTCAAATTTCGGCCTGATTAAACTTCCAATATGGCCGCCAGGTGGCGTAACCTGAAAATCATCAAATGTGCTATAACTCAGGAACGACTTGACCCAGAGCGCTCAAATGTGCTATGTGGCTCCCTCTAGATGACCTTTATGTGCATGTGAAGTTTTGGCCCGATCGGACATCCAATATGGCCGCCAGGCGGCATAACCCAACAATCATTGAAGTCCTGCAACTTGGGAATGACTTGACCCAGATTGCTCATAACTGACATGTACCTCTCTCTGTCATTACACTGTATGTCCAAACGAGTGAGCACATGGTCCATGGACCATTTCATTAAGGGTTTTTCAGGGTAAAACCTAGCGAATTTGATCGCTTTTGTTAAGCAAATTCGGTAAAATTTGCCGCCATGACATAACACACCATGCGCATGCGCAGACTTTATACTCATCACTTCATTTCTGAACGTAAGATGGCGCACGGAGGCTTGAGATTCCTTGGCGGGAAACCAAGGACAGCATGGTGATTGCCGCGGGGTGCAGGGGGGGGGTTGATAGCGACCTGGGCGGGGTAGAATCTTGAAAAAAACACAAGTAACTTCTTCAGTAGGGAAGAATGGCAACAAACAAACTTTTCAAAAGCTTTATTCAAAATAA
Organism: Notospermus geniculatus; assembly: GCA_002633025.1. NCBI lineage: Eukaryota > Metazoa > Nemertea > Pilidiophora > Heteronemertea > Lineidae > Notospermus > Notospermus geniculatus. The sequence continues at coordinate 11,190 of NMRB01004378.1, forward strand.
GGACTTTTCTGCGGTTTTTAAGGGTAACCTTTGAAATCTAAGGACATTTTCAGGTTTTCAAGACCAACTTTTTTTTTCAAGCACATTCCCGGTTTTTAAGGGGGCGTACGAACCCTGTTTTTTGTGTGACCTATTTCGTTCATGCACAGGGTGTGATGAGGCGAACGCATCCAAACCCACAGAAAATGAAGGGAATCCTTGTGCGTTCAAGATGGCTGCCTTGGAATTGTGTCCGAGGGGAAATGCGAGCCGTCACGGAAATTGCCGAGCAGTTGCCTTCGGAAGTTCCGAATGGTCATTCCCAGGTAGGACTTTGATGATTTTTGGGTTATGCCACCTGGCGGCCATACTGGATTTCCGATCAGGCTGGAACTTCACATGCACATAAAGGTCATCTGCAGGGGGCCACATAGCACATTGGAGCGCTTTGGGGCAAGTTCTTCCTGAGTTACAGCACTTTGATGATTTTCGGGTTACGCCACCTGGTGGCCATATTGGATGTCCGATCGGGCCGAAACTTCACATGGACAGGTGGTTTCCCCCACCTGGTGGCCAAACTGAGAGTCGAATGAGACTGAAACTTGGTGTCGTAGGTCATCTGACCGAGGGGTATATACATGTATGTACCAACAGATCAATAGCGGTTACGAAACGTGCCCTGCTAAACGGATGACGACGGACGCTGCACCATCGTAATAGCTCACCCCAGTGAGCTAAAAATCGGGAGGTCATCCGAGTATGTGATTATCCAAGTTATTCGACTCCCGACTTATGTGATGTTTACTCAACTGTAATTCCTCCAGGAGTAGTGGGTGGCATCAATATGCGAGTAGCACAAATACACACCGATTGTCATGCCCTGTGCCTCAGACTGAATAATTATTACCCCTCCCGCCCCATGAAAGATAGCCATTATAACAAAATGTAGAAATGTCCACAAAATGCCAAGAACATTTTTCTTGGCACTGTAATGATATGAGTCCGCTATGATGACTTCCCGGCTGCCGGTTGCTGTGACAAAATCTGTGCCTGGATCTTCATCTGTAGGACTTCTGTGACAGCTGCAAAGAAAAAGCATAACCGGCCTGAAAGATACCTAACCTGAATGTGACCCACTCCAGCAAAAGCCATCTGGTTCTCACCAGTCTATCTGTCCTGACGGTCATCTAGCCTGGTTCGAATCCACCACATTTCCCGTTTCTGAGGTGGTGACAGCCTCAGCCAATCATCGGGGCGCGAAGGAAAATCGACGCGCCAATCAAAATCTGTGTTACAAATTCGAGCGTGAAGAGCAAAGAAAGTGTCCAACGGTGATTTGTTTCGCAAGTTCTGATTGCTCGGAGGCGGGGTCAAGTAGGGGTTAGGTTCATTAATAATTTATGCATTAACGGAAAAGATGACACGATTCGGACAAGGCTAAAGACGGAGTTCATACTGAGTCGATAGCCTTGTTTGGACAAGATGGCAAAAGCAGGCGCTTGTCACAGGTGATCATCATTCGTCATCAGTTTACTCAACTGTTCACTGCTGTTCACTATTACCATGATTACTGTTACACTCGTCCCCAGTGGCCTCGAGCTTAATACTCTATTAGTTATACACTCTCAACCACTCACGACTGTTTGAAGCTAGTGCTTCGTGTACATGTCTATCTCGTAAGCATTGCTGGCCATATATGGCAAACGTTATGGTTAGTTTGCGGTCAAAAACTGCGAGCACTAAGCTAGAAGTACACAAACAAGTATTCTCCCCGCAGATTGAACCTTGATTAGGTAAGAAGTGACGCTAATAAGTTACAGAATCATTTTCTTGATTCATGGAGAATAAACGATGATTTTGACTTTAAACCTGTTTTCAATAGAAATTCATTCCTCTTTTGGCATTGTTCGCCCTTTATAATTTGTGTGAATGGGAGGTACGTTGTATTNTTCATGATGTTTCTGCGTACAACTGACCAAAAATCTCCAAAACGTATGATGGGGACCTTCAAACGTATCACGTACAATTGGCAATGATTTCCGTACAGTGTACGGTGGAAACGTACAAGTAAGCACCCATGGGTGTGCATATGGAATCTGCAGTGTTCACTGGTTGCCGATCGTGTGCTAAATTGTTCATTGTGTATGCGATTTGCTGAATTTAACTTTGACAATTACAAGTAACCATTCTGATGGGGGTCAAGTGGGAGTGCTGCATTAGTCTCGTGCAGCCAGACCTTCTGTTGGCAGACCGAGGGTCTGGCCACAACGCCTAAAACTTTCGTGATGCTGCTTTGTGCACGGCTGCGTCGATCACGTGATCTTGCATTTAGAGTGTTGTTATTTTGCAATTATGTGACATCCCCGTTCAAGATAATATGATGGCCAATCAGCATTGGCTGTAACATTTGAATTCAAAATCGGCCAATCAGCGTTGATACCAGGATTTCGGCATTCTCGTAACAAAATTTGTCAACATTGGTCCAATCCTTAGTCTCAAGTCTCTGTAATGCTGTGCAGTTCACGCATGCGTATTTATATACCGTAGAATCACCTTTCTCCGGTCAGTGTCAGATATGCAAGGCCTCTAATTATTCATTGTCTGTTCATGCCGATTTTCGTTAGCGGCCATGACAGTTCGCCATGTAGTCCCAGGTGAAGTCATGCCACTGTGACGATGACTCCGCGGTGACGAAGGCGTTTCCCATTGAACTTTGAAGTTTATAATGAAGTGACCGGAGAAAGGTGATTCTACGGTATTACATAGACCGAGTGCCTCAGTCTAGTACTGCACACCAATTAAAATGAAATCTGCAGATTTATAAAACACAAAGCCAAAGGAAATTCACATGAATACTTGCCTTCTCTACATAATACCCAGTACCAATGTCAATCAGAACATTGTCAATATCACTTAACGTTCCAGGTACATACATCTGATTGTCAGTTAAGGAGATCAGGAACTGTTGAGACATTTTGTCTAATGATTTCCAGTGTTCTAGCCAGAAATTTTTCCCAACAGGGTGGGATGACTGCATTTTCCTATGATACATGTACATGTAGGCCTGGCATGCCTGGATTTCCAAACAGGGTGGGAGTGAAATTCAAACAGGGTGATGTAATAGAAAATGCATTGTAAGTTACATTTTCAAACAGGGTGGTAAAAATTTCAACAGAGTGGTAAAATGACCTCTGAATTTTGAACAGGGTGGTACCGCCCTGTTTAAAAGGTCTGGCGAGAACACTTGATTTCACTGACTTCACAAAAACCTGGGAAAGACTGGCTCAATAAAACCCTGTTCAGCAGTCTCCTCTAAGGTGGTATTTTGCTAACTCATGGGGAACCGGCAAACAAAAGGAGGCGCTGATCATCAACGTGGGTAAAATGCAAGTGCGCATGCTTTTGCGATTGTTGAACGCCATCGGGTGACATGCGTCATTCTGACGTTACAAAAACTGCGTCATCCACAACCCATGACGTCGGTCATTCGCCTGTCATTTACATGTACGCTAAAATGGTCAACTTTATTGATTAAATTCATCATGTTCCCGCAGAGATTTTTGCTCAAAAGCAATAAGATATATTTTAGCAGTTCTGTATTTAATGACAGAAAAGTAAAATTAGAAATTCAGTGCAGCGTTTTAATTATATTTGGCCTGGAAACAAGGTGTGCTATTCAGAATTAATTGGAAAATAACGTTAGCCTCATCTTCAATGACGCAGTTCTACCCACATTGATAGTCAGCGCCGCGTCGCGGATTGAGTTTGCCGGTACCCCATTGGAAGGGAGATTTCCTCAATTGAGCAAGGCTTTTCATGAGAATTTCTAGCTCTGCCTCCACTCACAGATGTGATGTGTCAATGTTATATACCGGTGATACTGGTTAAGGATACAGAACTTGTAAGTGGGACCAGGATTTCCTTGTCTTTACTCTTGGCATCAAGTTTGCCCAAACTCTCCTGAGATTCAGTGAACTTTTGTTGTGCCACCTTCAGTGTATTCATAGAATTCGTATAGAAACTTATCTCCTGCAAAAAGAAGAAAAACATATTGCTGAAAGGCAAGGATTAAAATATACAATTTGTGTCAATCACCAGGGCTCACATTTGGGGGCGATGTGGGGCAAAAATTTCGCCCAAAATAACTCTTAGGGGGACATAAAGTTGCCCCCCCCCCATTTTTTTAAAGGGGTATATGATCCCCTCTGAGGCATTTTCTGCACCCCAAAATGCCCAAACCCACTCCTAAATGCCCTAAAATATCACCATTAAGTCTTAATTTCTTGCAAAGAGGCTGAAACCAAACAACTTTGTTAGATACATGTACATGTATGTCGTCCACAAACATGTGAAGTCTCCCTCTTGAAAGTGAAGTCTCCCAAAATTTTGAGGAGGGAGACATTAATTATTTCTCCCTAATTTTAGACCCAAGTGTGAGCCCCAAATCACAATTTTGGAACAGGTCCATCCACAGCAGGCCCCTGGAGAGCGATCAGTGAGTTTAGAACATCTCTACCCAAAAAACGTCAGTTTGTAAAAAACACCCCCCCCCCCCAAGCTCTCCAGGGGCCTGTGGTCCATCAATCACTAAAATCAGGCATGGTATCCATGTACATTAGGAACTTAGGGGCCTAGCAGAGTGATTTGTGGGCAAGTGACGCTGCCAGTCTGCTTCTGAGCCTGAGGGCCATGGCCCATGTTACGCCTTTATGTTGTAGAACAGAACGATTGCCACATTTCGGCTACCGTAACCGTAGGAGGCCTATAGGCCTACATGTAGGCCCTAGCCTAGCCCTACCGGGTACATGTAGGCCTAGGTAAGCCCCTCCTACTCCTAGGCCTTGTAGCCTAGGCCCCCATGCTAAATTCCAACATTTGTTACAACAAAATGATTTATCACTCAGTTTTATAGCCGGTCGTGCATGTCATGCTAATTACCGTCCTCCACTGTCTACTACCGTCCTCCATCTTCCACCACCCCTTTTATACCGTCCTCCACCTCTATTTTACCGTATTCTACCCCAATATTTCTGTAAAACATCTTTTTATTTAACTTTCTCTCGAAAATTAATGTAAACCGCATCAGAATCGCTAACCACATTGCAAAATATTCTGTTTCTTTCGTCAGTCAGCGCCATCAGCGGACACCCAGGGAGCCACCTAACGGTGGGTTCTGGAACTATGTTGTCATCTAACCTGGTTCCACGGGTGTCCGACGGTGGCACCGACTAACCACGGTCTTATCAAGTAAGAAGAACACCCCCTATAATAACCAGGTTGAGAAACGGCACAATGTCGGATGAAAAGATCAGTCAAATTTTGGTCAAATCATAAGTTCCAATTGTCCACTGTATACGTCAGCGGGAACATTGAAGTATGAACTTTTTAAATACACAACTTTTGAAACGAATTGATATCCAAAAATATGATTTTGCAGCCTTTTTCGGCGGCCCCGTTCGGAAAACGTTGTACATCGGACAATTTGCAGTGCTTCCTCACTGCGTTAACACAGGTTGCGTGCGCGAGACTGCTTGGTGAGACTGCTTTTGCAGTAGTCTCACCTAGTCTCATCAAGCTGATTTGTCCGATGTACAACGTTTTCCGAACGGGGCCGCCGAAAAAGGCTGCAAAATCATATTTTTGGATATCAATTCGTTTCAAAAGTTGTGTATTAAAAAAGTTCATACTTTAATGTTCCCGCTGACGTATACAGTGGACAATTGGAACTTATGATTTGACCAAAATTTGACTGATCTTTTCATCCGACATTGTGCCGTTTCTCAACCTGGTTATTATAGGGGGTGTTCTTCTTACTTGATAAGACCGTGGACTAACGATTCGTGGTGGTGCTCGATGACAAAAAACAATAGTTTTGTGATGTTATTACTTAGCGATTCTGATGCAGTTTACATTAATTTTCGAGAGAAAGATTGAGAAAAAGATGTTTTTAAGAAATATGGGGTGGAGGAGAGTATGTATTCATCGTTTCCATGACGTAACATCTTTCAGTATAATTCTTCCAATTCCATCATGATTGGCCAAACATGCCAAACTAGTGCGGAGGCAAAATTGCACTTTTTTTCGTTTCGTGGGCCAAAATCTGCATAAAAATACTTTTTTTGGCCACGGGCTGTGACGTGACGTCAGAAAGTGGCGAACCGCGATCACCTGACGTGGTACATTTTTTTTGTAAGGGTAGGCCTAGGGTAGTTATGGTAACCATATCGACCAGGCATAGCTTCTTTTACGATATGACATTGACGGCTATTGCCTGGTACGTTATGGTTTACCCATATGCTGCCTGTGGTGCATAGTGTATTGGCATGTACTGAACAAAAATCACCAATTACTCCCAAACCTGACCAATTTACTAACGATTAACCGTCGTGAATCCTTTCATTTATCCTCATGTTTCATCGTGGTATTCCCAAAGACTGAAAAATTGGCACAAATTAGGAAAAAACGTTGATACAAAACTCCGTCGAAATGTCACCAAACCATGTAAACAAGTCGCGAACATATAGCTGTCACAAGACCCGAGGTCACGTGACTGGGCGTAGTCGCTGACACTGAATGAGAAAGAGACTAACGTCAACTGCCATGACTGCGCAACTGCATTGCGCGAGACTCTCATCATGGCGTGTGGCGGCCTGTGCATTTAGTTTCGAGGAGTGGATTTCAAAGTCGAATTGGGAAGTAAATAAGGATGGAATTTTACTGAATTCACTCGGATATGGTGTATCGACGGTAGCTCATTAACAACACAGGAATACAATATTGTGGATTTTCGTCCTGGTTTGTGAATTAACAGTGAACGCCCGGAATTCGGGGCGGAGTTGCTCCACAGGGAATGTATTGGGCAATCTGAGACTCTGTATGCGCGCTATGTAAAAGTCAGTTTGTAAAAGCAAAATCGGAGCATACAGAGTCCCAGTTACTGAGACTAGGCCTAGGGTAGCCCTAGCCTACGCCTAGGCCTAAGGGAAGCAGCTAGGCCTAGGTAGGCCTAGGCCTATTAGCCTATAGGCCTAGGCCCCTATTAAAATGAAATGGAATACCGGTAGGCCTCCTACTGGGTTCGTTAGAACACCGAATCGAACCGGATCGGGCCGAATCGGAGCATAAAGTCACCGAATCGGAATCAACTAACATTTATTTTTCTTTCTAAACACAAGAATATGAATTGTAATGACTTAGAAATAAAAATACAACGTAAATTTACACTTTTAACGTTGCATTTTGTTCGAAATCTACCGTCTGAAACACGTATGCTGTGGCACAACGACGGCAAGCACTGTAGCGCCACGGCTGTGTCGACGGCAGATATTGGAACTAGCTGCAGACATTAGCCTGGCTTTGAACAACAGCCAGAATCGGAGTTCATTCATAAAAAAAATCAATTATCTCCCCGATAATACGCAATATCTGTTCATTATATCCCATAAACATATAAGAACTTGCGGTTAAACTCCATAACAAACCAAAGCCAACTCCGATTCGGTGCAAAATCGTCCCGATTCGGTCCGATCCGGTCCGATTTGGTCCGATTCGGTGTTCTTACGAACCGCCTCCTACTCAGGCTCAGCTACTATTATAGGTTAGCCTACTAGGTAGGGCCTAGCTAGCTAGGCCTATAGGTATATGTCTATGATGCGATGGCGAAGAAGTGGGAATAATAAATTCCACTGCAAGTGGCCTTATAAAAAATACTAGGCCTGGGCATGCCCCGTCCATCATGTCCATCATCATCATCGTGTGCATAGATACCTTGCCAAAGTCGGCCATTTTTTCCCAGAGGGTAATAACAAACACTCAATGTACAGTGAATGTACACCATTGATGTACAGCATGTTTTAAAACCTGCAATTACACAAAACTTCCATGAAAAGTTCCAAAATGAACACCTGCTCAGCAATGCTACATATGTGATGCAATGTTCCCAGGCTGAAATTTGTGAANCTGTCGTCGGACGACACGCATTCGACAGCGGCTCACCGGCTCGCCAGGAATGCGACGTTTACGTTGAAATTACTCGACAGGAATTCGACAGTGAGGAAAATTATTTACCTCAGGCACTCGACGGAAATGCGACACTATAATTTTTTGTATTCGCCAGGTATTCGACGGTGGAGCAATTTTCGTTCGTCCAGAACTCGACGCCAAAGAGGCGTCGAATTGGCGTCGACCCCTGAACGGGGGGGTTCAGACATCTCATTGACCGGTGCATTACTATTTTGCCAAAAGTAAGCCAAGGCTCAGTCCATATTAAAGGAGCTGGACGTCCAAGTTGTAAACAAACTGGTTTGTTTACAAACAGTGGCCAGCAAACTAGTTTTATTCCTTCGTGAAGGTGGCAGCACCAGTGATCGTTAGACTGGTGCCCGGTCCAATGCAACTCACTTACGATATTCACGTCAGTACATATCCCCGACAATAGGTGGCAGCACCACAGGCGTCGCGTGGATAGGCCTAGAGAACCAGTGAGTGAGTGTTTACAACTTGGACGTCCAGCTCCTTTAATGTAATATTAGGCCTATACTGATGGTATGTTATGTGAGACATTTCCATGGCAAGTTTTTATGATTTGGCAGATTTTAAAACATGCTGTAGGCCTACATCAATGGTGTACATTCACTGTACATTCAGTGTTTGTTATTACCCTCTGGGAAAAAATGGCCGACTTTGGCAAGGTATCTATGCACGCATGCCATGCATGCCTGGGCTGCATGCATGTGCAATGCAAGCGCACACACAGACACTGGGCCGCCGACTGGCATGGCATGCATGGCACTGCACTCGCATTTTTTTCTCACTTTCTTTTGCATGCTGCAGCAGGCAAGGCAGCAAGTAGTTGCTAGGAATCAAAAACAACAGTGGGTGCGATCACCACAAATTCTATTCATACTTGATCTAACTGTTGAGATAATTGATTCAATTGTTGAATCGGGAGCTGAGTGATGTCCACTTGCTTCGCCATTTTGAAGTATTTCTAGTCTCGCGCAATGAAAGCCACTCATTGCAAGTGAAGGTCTCACTTGACAGTTTCGTGATGTACGTCAGACCCTCGATTTTGCACCCCACCCAACTTCTTCTAGGCCAGCCAGGGCACGCAAAAATGAAATCACCAGGGGGTAAAAAGCCAGCGGGATCCCGGCGTCGCCGAAAAAAAGTATTTTTATGCAGATTATGGCCCACGAAACGAAAAAAAGTGCAATCTTGCCTCTGCACTATGAATTTGACAGGAGAACCACAGGGACTTGAGGCACTATGCATTGCAGGGGTGGTGGGTGTGTTACAGAGGTCCAATAACACACCCCCGAGTAATGCCCCGGTATACTAACGTATGACCTCATACAGGGTTCCTGCAGCCTGTGGAGCACCAAATTTAAGACTTTTTAAGACCAAGTAGGTATCCGTCGGCAAAATTTAAGACCTATTTTCTTCTAAATCAAGCCCCCGAACATCTGGAAGGGTTTCCGCAAGGGAAGAATGACAGGGATCCGGCGACACGGCCAAGAAAGTGGGTAGGCTACTTGGGCAGGGAGTCTGGGGGCCCTCCCCCCCCCCGAAAAATTTTGATTTTAAGAAGCCCGGAGATGCGATTTCCTGACATCTCACACTCCTAGGCCTAGGGGCCTAGTGCCAATTTTTAGTTCACTGGGTGAGCTATTACAATGGACAAGAAATATTGTACTGTTTTCACAGCAACTTGCTGTGCAAATAGTCACGGCGTACTGAGCACCAACGAAGATTAGGCCTACCGGTATCTTGAACTCAGGTTGAACCGCAGCTTTTCAATCATTCAGGTTTGCCAGGGTATGATGTTACAATGGAAAAGTTGTGTCTCAACCTGAGTTCATTCTACTACAGTCTAAGTGGAAAACAAAGATGATACATGTAATTAAGCTATTCAATTAGTCCTATACATGTAGAAAACTGATAATACAAGCGATCTAGACCGACCGCACAGAAAGTCCGATAGTGCTTTCGGTGCCTATCGGCGGTGGTTTATTAATGGCTAGGGAAAATGCGTTATATCTGAAGGCGGTGACAGACTGACGCGTAAGCAACGCGTCGGGAAGCGTTCAACAAGTCAAGGAGGCAGTAACACGGACCAAAACACCTACCGAAGAATCTGATTGGCAGATTCAGGCGTCTGCAGGACGCGCTGCGTAGGCGCCAGTCTGTCACCGGCTTCACTGCCGATTGGCGCCGGTGGCACTATCGGACTTTCTGTGCGGTCGGCCCTGATCGCAACCGAAGAAAATCGGTTGTCGACGCCAGGTGTGCACTCGACAGCGATGCGTGGAAGCTTCTCGCCAGGGATCAGTCGCCGGTGGCTGGCGATTGCTTGATTTGCTGCTGTATTCAATTCAGAAAGTGCTTACGTTCGCCGACGTTTGTGCAAAATGCGGTAGAGCTCTGCCTGCAATGTGTGCTGAAACTGAGACTTGATTCTTTGAAGTGTACGAGGCAAGTATTTGGGGCTCTTCACGAGGATATGCACTCTGCCAGCACTTTGAAGATCCCGTAAAATTCAATACAGGGTGGCTTTAAAGCGCCTGATATCCGCCGTACCCTCCGAACGTGCTTTGTTCTTCCTGCTTCTCAACAAATCAATTTCCTCATTTGGTTTGAGTCGGTGCTACGCATAAACAGGCCAATGTGGCGTTGAGTGACCACCGACCGCGTTCGTCGTCAGCTGTGCTCAGAACTGGGTGGGGATGATGATTGATTACCGCTGACGGACAGGCATTTTGTCAACATTTTTCAAATTGTGTGCGCAGTGGTATTAGTTTTGCCAATCTGGGGCCAGATTTACGAAAGCCTCGCTAAATTAGCGTAAGGGAAAATGTCGTATTTACGACGGCCGCGCATCGCAAAAATTCGCAAGCACAACGCTAAATTTAGCGAATTCGCTATTTCCTCGCAATAGTTCGCACAAATGTGGCGTCATATTCACGAACGCCTCGCTATCTTTGCGATCGCGCCAAGCCTGCGCAAACGGTTCGCTAAAGGCACAATTTTAGCGCGGGAGGTCTGGAGGTCTCGATAAGCCGTGCAAGACTAACATCATGACGTTACTGCTGGCTGTCGAAGAGGAAATGCGGCAGAATTTACGTCGTGAATGGGTGTACCTGAGCCGATCTACTCCATTAGAGACATTTACTGACTTAAAGTCAATCCAAAGGGCTAGGATGCCGAGACATGTGATTTTGGAAGTAGTGGATTAGACGATATCACTCCAAAAGAGCGCAGCACCTGACGGGGTCAGCGTCATGACGTCCCGCACGTCTTTTCATGATGTCTTGAGGCGAGACGAAAAAAAATCAGATTGTTTCACGACGTCATGATCGCTGAAACAACGGGATTTTTTTCGAGTCACGTCATTGCGTTGAGCAACGACGTGCGGGACGTGATGACGCTGACCCCGTCAGGTGCTGCGCTCTTTTGGAGTGATAGAGTCTATTCAGGATACACTCGATTTGTCAATACATTTATAGGCGATAGGGAGGTTCCGCAACGTCTCCGAATAACGAAATACGAATATGTTTCCACTACGACGTCATTTAATACTTTGACGTATGATGTTGCGTCTCTTTCGTGACGTCGTGCAAATTCGTTGCGTCTTGACGAGGATTACCGTAATAGGGAGGTTCTGCATCAGCACGAACTACGAATGACGAAACGATTTCGGGACGCTCATGACGTACGTCATGACACTGTTCCTTCGTCTTGTATCGGTGGTGGTCCTACTTTCGGCCTTGTGAACGATCTGACAACCTCTACATGTATTTAAAAGCACGCCATTACCTCACACTGACATTCCAAGCATTTATTCCACCGCTCAAGTGCGCCAAGTATATCCAATTGTCACCTCTATGCTCAGACAGGCCCAAGAAAACATTTCTTGTAAATGAAAATGTTCAATTCGTCTACGAAGACCTGCGGCCATCCTCGTCAAGACGAAACGAATTTACACGACGTCAGCAAAACGAAGCAACGTCATACGTCAAATTGATGACGTCATAATCAAAGCATATTCGTAATCGTAATTCGGAAGCGTTGCGGAAACTCCCTAATTTACGTATTACGAATTGCTAATTTTCATTTACAAGAAATATATTTTAGGGCTTTTCTGAGCAGGCGGGTGATAATTGTGTATACCTGGCACACTTTAGCGGTGGACTACATATGAGGCGCCATGTGGGAATTTAATTGTTTCCAAAATTATTTGGAAATAATGTCATTGTTTCAAACCATAAATGTACGTATTTTGACTTATTTCATCCAATAAAGTTATACATGAAACCATGAAATTATTATTCAAACCAGAATTTATATTAAACATGGTTTCATTCCCATGAAACTTTCACAAATTCATGGTTTTGAAAACATAACTTACTTTCAAACCATGAAGTTCATGCAATTTCATGGTTTGCAAACCATGAGGATGATATACAAAACCATAAAATCGGCAAAATTATTTGTTTTCAAATCGTAATAATGTGAACGCATCGTGGATTGTAAACATTGCAAATTGCAAAAATCATGCTTTGCAAACCATAATAATCCGCAAAAGCATGGTTTGGGAAACCATGATTAGTGCAAAACACATGGTTTGCAAACCATGGAAATCGCCACATCCATGGTATGCGTAATTGTATGCGCAGTGGAACATAGACTGGTCTCTGCCCTCGTTTCGTTCCGTTCCGCTGCACTCGACCAGTAGACAGCGGGCAGAGGATTAGTCCATTGTTACACTGTGCATACAATTATACGCATACCATGGATTTGACTACATTGTATTTCCATGGTTTGTAAACCATGAGTTTTGCTGTAATCATGGGATCGAAAACCATGCTTTTGTGGATTATCATGGTTTGCAAACAAATGTTCATTGTTTACAATCAATGAAGGATTTGATATTCATGGCTTGAAAACCAAGACATTTGCCGATTTTTCGTGATTTGTAAACCATGAATTTGCATGAACTTCACGGTTTGAAATGATTTTGTTATGGTTTGAAAGCAAGGTGTGTTTTCAAAACCATGAATTTGTCTAAGTTTCATTGAATGAAACCATATTCATAATTCCACGTTTTCTGGGATTGTAGTTTAACTTGACATAGGCCTATTATGTGCAAAGGCAGTGACATGACAGGCATGCGAGTAGAATGTGGTACGCACACATTTCCAAGCTTGGCACTTTGCCCAAGTTGAAATTGGGGTGAATCACACTTTAGTTCATTTCTGCGTAATGCAGCCCTATTCTTTCAGAGGAAAAAGAAAGGAACTCGATTACTGCACAATCTGTTTATTCAGAGGTAAACAACCATACACCTCTGCTACATCAAATGTTTGACTCTGCCTTATGCCGAATTCACTATTGGTTTGTTGAGTGCAGACATCTTATCGGACAGTTGCTTTCCTGTCAGACACTCTCCCTCGAAGCAGTACTGAAATAGACATGTAAAGGTGCAAAGTAGGAGGCTGGTGTAACAACAGAGAGTGCCCCCCCCCGTAAAAAGTGCTTTTTAACTGGCAAGCTTCTCAAATGTTACCCGTAAAAACAAACTCGTCTTAAGTAGCACGAGATACGAAGCAGGCGGCCGGATGACCAAAACAACTCCAGGGTCCAGTGTTCATATTCATAAACATACATGTACTTAAAGACAGTGTATCACGGGTATTTTCGCGGGCCACGAAATTCATTGTTTATATACGATACATTTTGTTTGTTTGTGTTCAGTCTTTCTTTGTCTTGAGTAATTTGTTGGTGGCGTGCCCCTCCAGAATTTCTTTTGATACCGAAATTTCGTGAGTTGGCATGTCCCAAAAGTCCAAAATAACACAGTGTTGTAAACATCAGTGTTTACAAACATTGAATGTAAACAATGAAGTCGTGATACATTATCTTTAAGTCAAAGTGTGATACTTATCTTTTGTGTTGAACAAAGGATAAGTGTCACACTTAGACTTATGTAGTTTTATGAATATGGCTCCAAGAGATAAATGAAGAAAAAATGTAATTACTCATCGGATTTTACAAAGACAGACAACAAACCGACGGTCTATTTCTCGAAGGGTGATGTGCGATGTAACGCAGTGGTGAGCAGATCGGCCTTCGATTATCGAAGATGCTTCCCACTAACCAAACCCCCGATAAAGCACTATCGGACTTTCTGTGCGGTCGGGCCTGCTTTTGCCGTGAAGGGTCGCAAATTCTGTTTTAGTAGGAACGTCGCGAATGAAAAGTGCCATTTCTACATGCAGGTTGAAGTGCCCTTTACACAGAGTTTGCACCGTGCCCATCTGAAATAGTAGCGAGTTTTCGCAAAGCCCCTGAAACGCCAACGCGAACGTCTATCCTTTTGTTCGGTGCTCTCGTCGTGCCATCGAACAATGGGTTGGGCGTCTGCGTTGGCGTTTCGGGGGCTTTGCGAAAACTCCCTATTAGAAACAACCCTAAACCCAGGCTGGTGGAATAGACATCAGTGTTACTTACCCCGCCGTTGCATTTATATCCAGTGACGATCTTCGCACCGCCAAGGTATTGCCTCGGCCAACCAGAAACTGGGTTGATTATTCTCAGGCATTCTCCCTCGGCGAATTTGCAAGCCTGTTGGAAAAGAAAGGGAAATAAATCCGGGGAAGGGAGTAGGAAATAAAAAGTGGAAAATAAGAAGTGGTAATCTTGGCATTTTGCGCAATTTTTTCAATATCTCAAAATGGGATAGAATTTTTTCCAATTTTGAGATATTTTCTTAAAATGGCGTGATATTTTGTCTGATTTTTCGGGCGATGATTCTCAAAATGCAAAATTAGAATTTGTTCCAGTATTTGTAAAAATACTAATATTTTAACATTCCGTTGGGTTTTACAATGTTTTATTAAGGAACAAAGTACGAACTCTTTCGAATCCCTACGCAATTGGTTGTGCAACGCTCAGAAATCCATCCGCCTCGAACGATGCATTTGCATTGTGCACTCAAAAGTAGTACCGGTCAAGCCCTTTCCGGTTTAAGTGGCATTGAACTCTGGGTACGAGATTGACGCCGTGATACATATACATGTATGTACATGTACGCGCTGGTCTCGTGTGTCACCGCCGCCATTACCGTACACTTACCGGAGGGTCAGCAACCTTTTTATACTCGATAGCCTCCGAGCTCTTTTCCTTGAAACCATTACACAGATCTTCCCTAGTCAGTGGAATGATGTTGTTCCCAAAAGTACCAGCTGCCCACTGATTCAGCGGAATCCCTGGGTTTCCGACAGTCTCTAAAACTTTGCTCCTGTCTGAACTGAAAGCGAGCATTGCAAAACACTTCAAAGGCTCACTACATAGACATGCTGCGAAAGTCGGCCATGACAGCTCAGAAGGGGTAAATGGCTGCGCCGCATGGCTCTGCCATATTCCTTTATATTGGTTTGATATTTGGTGCAGCTACACAGCGGCGCAGCGCGGCGGGAACCTCCCTGATTAGCCTATATCACCGCGGCGCCACTTTGGAACGCCGCCTACCGGTGTCTGTTACAGCTATCGCAACCAAAATAGCGCCAGAATCACCGCACTGGTTGTTCTCTTTAACTTTCCTTCAGGTCTTTACAGAGAAATATCACTCTCTCACCCTGAAATTAGCATGACCGTCTTAGGCCTACGTCAGGTTTGGGTCGGCGCTTTCATTGCAGTGGTGACATTTGGAACTAACGGCAGTAGGAGATCTGGGCAGGTTTGGCAGCGCTGTGGCGGTATTCTGCTTGGTCTCAGCTAATTCGGCTACGACCCAAATACATGTATATGTATGGCTCTGCCAAATTGTCTGAACGTAATTTGTCTGTGCGCGCCTACCCTTAAGATAGGCGCACATTGACGGCAGATCTCAATGCAGTAGGGGTGTTTCGAAAGTTGACTGGCCCAACGCTGCTGGACTCGTCATTCAGCCGGGTCATTCGACTTTAAAAACACCCCTACCGCATTCGAGTTTGCCGCAAATGTACGCTTGGCCTGACCAGTACTTCTTACCTCATGATGATCTTTAGGTTCCGTTGACTACACTTACACCATGTGTTGGCACTGCCAGCCATTACGGCCTTCAGATTTTGAACCTTACAACGCATGTCATCATATGGGTACGTGCCCTCTAAATCGGGACGGCTCTTCAGCTTACGTAACAGTTGAAATCCCTGGTCGGTTAGTCCAATGCTTCGGGTGAAATGGAGAACATTATTGGAGAATTTTTGCAAAAACCCCGAAACGCCAGTGCGCAAGTCTATATTTTTGTTCGGTGCTGGCAGCCAACAACAGTAAGGTTTCGCAAATCTGACGAAACACGAAGTACGAAATACGAAATTCAACTTCATTTCCGTGACCTAATGTATTTCAGGAGATGTTTGGTACCACAAATATCGCCTCCTGCAAGAGCGTCTTTTGGGGTATGACGTTTAAGATCGGTAGAGTTACGGTGTTCAGCCTTGGCTTAAGCCAGAGTTGGGTCGATCCCGACATAAGCGTGGCTTAAGCCAGACTTATATTTCACAGCGCGTTGCGCAGGTTGGGCTTCAAACACAAGCCAAGCTTAAGCCTTTCTTATAATAAACCTGGCTGTGGGGTGGTTATAAGCGCGACTTACAATGGTATAGTGTATGCCCTGACTTTGTAGATGGCAGAAGCATTGGTTCAGCTCACGTAAGCCACACCTGAGCAACCGGGCAGACATCATCGAGCAAATTGTACAGGAAAGCATTGGGAAGGAGGGTAATAAACCAGGCTTCGGTAATCCCGAGTTTAATTCAGGCTGTGCAATGAACTCGGAATTGATTAAGCTGTTCTTATGACCAGACATAAGCGCGACTTACGTGAACTCGAGTTTGAGGAATAAGCTAGGCTCAGGTGAGCCAGACCTGAACAACCGGGCACTATCTTTCGTTTCCACTTCGTACATACGAAGTGGAAATTTAAAAATTCAAGATGCACCATAACTCTCTCGGTCTTACATGATATGCTAAAAGACGCACTGGCAGCAGGGATATTTGTGGTACCAACCATCTTCTGAAATACTTTACATGTAGGTCCTAGAAATGAAGTAGAATTCCGTATTTCGTACTTCGTGTTTCCTCAGATTTGCGAAACATCACCTAACTTCGTATCTACGAAGTGGAAATAAAAGGTAAATTTCAAAGTTTAATATGCAACATTGTCGGTCTTTCTGGCTACTTACACGTGTCCAAGCTCGTGTGCAATAAGTCTTGTGTTGGCTAAATTCAGACGTGGACTTTCCTTGATGACGGCGCAGTGATTGTCCGAGCCAAGGGTAGCAGTTAAACCGCGTCCTAAATTGTTGATAAGGGAAAAAAGATTGTTTAAAGCTGAACTGCGGGTGATCCACTGTTAAGTGCGACTTTGGCTTGATGCGATGCCTTACGATCGCAACCCCGATTG
>NMRB01004379.1:12762-38784 GCA_002633025.1 Notospermus geniculatus
AAGTACAAAGTTTCTTTGTACGCCAGCGAGTTGCGATTACAGACAACCGCTGCTATTTAATCCTCGCAGTAGACGTTGGCTTATCAGTGTGTCATTTTCATGTGTTTATAATTATTTCCACTGTGTGCCACTTCTGTTCTGACATGTCTGACCATGCTGATCAGGGATTCTAAAGTTCTACCAATTTGTTAAATCATGCCAAACTTGAGAGATTGGCTGACTTTATTGGAATGACGTCACTGATATTGTACACGTCATAGAAATGTGAGTTCTGTGCATTCTCCAGGGCAAAGAGCGGTGGTATTGGAGAGTGTACACAACTTTCGTGACGTTGCATTTCGTGCGTATCGATTTTTCATCGCTTTTTTTCACAAATATTCCAACTTATTTTCTAAGAACAACGTCGCCGATCCTGTTCTATGAAAATGAACTTTGTTTTGACTGCAAACAATACACATAAATAAGCTCCCTTTGTTGATTTCTGGGCCTCAATCAGTTCCAATGCCTCCAACATAACCATGCGTTTAGGACTAAGCCACGTGACCTCACGATCCGCAATAGACCTCGAATGACATATCCCGCCTAGCGGCGGGTCCCGGGATCACTGCGTCAAGACGTCCGCTGCACTGCTAGGCCTGCTCGTGCTAGGCCCAGAAAATGACTGTGTTGGTATGGGAGAGAATTGACCCAGAGGCCGTAGGAACGGCTTAGCGAGTTAGTTATCTCGCTGATAACCATCCACAAGTGGTTAACTCGATCACGCCGAAGAGGAGGACGACGAAGTTGAGGTAGAATTTCCAGAGCCAGAGGAAAGTGACGATGAAAATTTATTAAGCTACCATTTCCACATTACAAGTTCAACAAGGGCTCTCCGTCCGACTATCTTATGATCAATTTCAATGTGTGTGCACATTCATGCCTTGGAAACCTGCGATCAGTTTCATGCGCTTGAGGTACGCCAGCAAGTATGAATTAGTCCGAAATGGTTCTCTGGATAGGTCACTTGGCTCAAAAGCACCTTATTGAACGCATTCAGAAAATTGTATGAAAAGTTTGATCGTGTACAGCGGGCATTATTCGCATCAGAAATTCCTTGTTTAACACGCCGTGTCGGCAGATCATGGAGAAGTTCAACAATATTGCTACAATTCATTCAGTATTGTGTTTGAAAAACCGCAAAAAAACTCGTCTGAAGAAGGCGTACTGGTGTGACGCCCAGGCCAAAAACCATATAGCACACATTGGACACGTTCCGCTGATCTCAATTTGACATTGCCGTTCCCCTATTGTTAACACTCCCTCTACCTTTGGCTGGACTTAGAAAATTTCGGCTGTGATCCGACGGCCAGGTAAATGGGATTCTCCCGTATGTAGGTGTCATTTATAAGAGTCCCGCAAATTCACCAATCAGTAAATCTGAAGATATCAGTTTATGGGACATCCTACGGAATGATCTGCTGTCTTATTCTTCGAAGGGTAGTGTTATAATCATGGGTGACTTTAACACAAGAACTGGAACTCGTGATGATTTCATCAGAGGCGATGACATGGGTTTTACTCCAGTCCCAGCCTCCTACCTACCAGACCACGCCATGGAAGTGGTCCATCTCAATCGAGCCAATTGTGATTCCACTGTATATCCACCTTCTTATGTTGAGAATTTCCTTGACCTGTGTATTTCCTCTGGCTTAAAAATATTGAATGGTCGTGTTCTTGGCGACACAAAAGGAAATTTCACATGCCATAAATACAATGGCAGTAGCACTGTTGACTATGCACTCGCACATTTCAGTATATTTAGTAGAATTAAATATTTTATTGTACATGAATTTCTGGAAGAACTGAGCGATCACTGTCTAATCTCCTTATGCATCAACCTTGACACATCCCGTCCACCTACAAGTGACAAGAAGGAAACAGTCTTGCATAAAATTCCTCCATCATTCAAGTGGGATCCTGAAATGTCCCCAAACCAATTCAAAACTGCCTTATCCTCTGATCTAATCCAGAGTAAGATACAGGCTCTCAGTCTTTCTGACTTCGATTCAAATAATCTTGAATCTAGAGTGGAGGACCTGAATAATATCCTTGTCACTGCTGCAGAACAATCTCTCAAAGTCAAGAAATTGCCAAATGCTAAAGGAAAATGTCCACGTAAAAACATCAGATGCAACAATAAATGGTTTGACAGTGATTGCTCAACTCTCCGGAAATCAATTCAACATTTAGGTCGGTTATTGATTAAACACCCTCATGATCCCTTTGTTAGAGGGAAGTTTTTCACGGAGAAGAAACTGTACAAAAGAATCCTCAAGAAAAAGAAGTTTGAAGCAAAACTGAAGCTCACAGAAAATCTTGAGGACTTTTCTAAGTCAAATCCTAAAGCTTACTGGAAGCTGGTAGATGACTTGAAGAACTTTGACTCCTCCAATAATAATACCAAGGATCCAATCTCTCCTGAGGCTTGGTTAAATCATTACAAAGGTCTGTTTTCACAAGAAGTTCCACCAGTCCCACCTGACATTTCTAATAACATTTAATCAATGAAATCAGAAGCCTTTTTCTCTGACCTTGATTATAGTATTAGTGAAAAGGAGGTGGAAACGACTGCTAAAAATTTAAAATCCGGCAAAGCGGTCGGCTTAGACCGTGTAAGTAATGAGATGATCAAAGCCTCTCTCCCTTCTTTAATCAATGTTTATACCAAATTGTTCAATTCAGTCCTGTTAAATGGCCAGTTTCCGCCCTCTTGGAGCTGTGGTCACATTGTAAATATCCATAAGGACGGTGACAAGCTTGATCCAGACAACTATCGTGGCATTACAATTAACAGCTGTGTCTCTAAACTTTTCACATCTATTTTAAACAACAGACTTAATAAATATATTGATGACAACTCCATCATGAATCCTTTTCAAAATGGTTTCAGAAAAAAAGCAAGGACATCTGATCACTTGTTTGTCATTCGTACTCTTTTTGAAAAATATGTCAGAAAATTTAAAAAGCCTCTTTATTTTTGCTTCATTGACTTCAAAAAAGCGTTTGATAGAGTTTGGCATGTCGGACTCTATTACAAGCTTCTCAAGCTAAATATAAGAGGTCAATTTTTCAAAGTTATTGAAAGTATGCATAACCAAAGCTCTGCTTGTGTAAAGAGCAACGATGGGTTGACTGAAAAATTTAAAGTCACAGCTGGAGTTAAGCAGGGCGAAAGCCTAAGCCCCAATCTTTTTAACCTGTTTGTTAATGATCTACCTTCAGTTATACCTGTCAATAATGACACTCCCTTTCTCGGATCTCAAGATATCAGATGTTTGATGTATGCAGATGATTTGGTTTTATGTTCCTTATCACCCACACGATTACAGAGTTCTATTGATAAACTGTACGACTATTGCGAGAAGTGGCATTTGAAGGTTAATATCAAAAAGACTAAAATTATCAAACTAAGCGGTAATGGCCATGCCTGCAACCATACTTTCCGCTTAAACGATCAAATCATTGAAAATGTAATGTGCTACCGGTATTTAGGTGTTGAAATTACATCCTCCGGTTCTTTTACATCATCTAAAATTAACTTGGCTAATCGTGCCAAGAAAGCTACCCTCAAGCTACGCTCTGCAATTTCAAACACATATCTATGTCCATCCACTTGTTTACATTTATTCGATCACCTGATCAAACCTATCTGCTTGTACGGTTGTGAGGTATGGGGTGCTGAAAATGTTTTTAAGAAGAATGATGTTTGGGAGCATATATTTGGTTCTAAATTGTATCAGCAACCAGCTGAAAAACTCAAAATCTCATTCTGTAAATGTATTCTTGGTATCTCAAAGAAGGCTTCCAATCTTGCAGTCTGGGGGGAATTAGGAAGATACCCCCTTTCTCTTGATATCATTTTAGCTGTTTTAAAATATTATCAGCATTTACAGGAATCAATTAGCCCTCTGCTTTCTTATGCTTTAGATGAATCAATCAATTTGTACAATTCGAACGTTTTTTCTTGGTATTCATTTGTTAAAAAGATTGAGAGGGCTCTCAACATCAACGTCTTGTCATCTAGTTCGACCAACATTATGACCACCTTAAGATCTAATACCGCATTCGATTACTTCCTCGGGCCTTCCTCGGGCAAGCCCCGGAAGAACAAGCTGAGCGTGCGCACAACAGCCAGTAATCGAACGGTCTCGTGCCTTCCTCGGGGAAACCATCATGGCGGCCACAGATGAGGAAGTGGCGAATTTTGAAGATCATGAGATGATGATTAGGCCTATCATGAACATGATGAATGGAAATCATGAATTCAGGGAAATTAGGCCTAGGGACAGGGAGGTTGGCCTGGTTTCGGTACTGTGGTATTCACAGCAACATAAGATGAAAGTTAATTTGATAGACGCAGTGTCTAGAGAATTGGCTTGTGTTGGTGCACTTTTGGCGACACTGCCTCTAGACATGCTAGAAGACAGGCTCAGGAGAGAGAGGGTTCCGCGAATCCAGAATTATGCAGAGGCGACGGTGCCGCTCCAGTCGTGCGACGACTTTAGGTCACATTTCCGCCTCTCACGAGTCACATTTCAGATTTTTGTCACTGAGCTAGGTAATTATCCTGAGATAGCGAGCCTCGGTCAAATGAGCTATGGGAGAACACCCATAACAGTCAACAAAGAGGCACTTATTTTCCTTTGGTATATTGGTAATCCTGAATCGTTTCGATCCATGGCAGACAGATTTGGCATTTCGACATCAATAACTCACTGTGTCTGTCGTCGTGTGGCAAAAGCCATTGTTGACAATCTCATGCAGCAACTGATCAAGTGGCCATCTGCTGGAGATCAGCGCCTAAGAATTTCAAATGGGTTTGAAGAGTATTGTCAGTTTCCTGGGGTAGTGGGTGCCATTGATGGGTGCCACATAAAGATTAAGGCACCGGTGGAGAACCCCATTTCTTACATTAACAGAAAGAAATTTCATTCGGTTGTTCTCCAGGGTGTGTGTGATGACAACATTGCTTTCACTCATGTGTACACTGGGTGGCCAGGGTGTACGCATGATGCCAGAGTACTTAAGAATTCTTCAGTTTTCCAAGATACTGTAAATAAATTTCAGGAACATGAATTCCTTCTGGGCGATTCAGCATATCCACTCCAATCATGGTTAATAACACCATACAAGGACTTTGGAAACCTTTCTGGAGACCACAAGCGTTTTAACAAGCGGCTAAGTTCAGCCAGGGTAGCAATTGAGCGTTCTTTTGGTCAGCTAAAGGGACGCTTCCGTCGTCTACGTGATTTCGATTGCCAAGATTTCGAGCTCATGTGCCACACCATACTGGCATCTTATGTGATGCATAACCTGTGCATCAAAACTGACGAGGAGATTCTTGAGGAACTCACACATGACGAACTGCTTGTTGATGAAAACAATGCAATTCCACTGCCATACCATGATGCGCCAGGTGGGGTCCAGAGGCGAGAACAACTTGTAATGTTACTGGGTAGATAGGCATCTCAAGCATTCTAAGAACAGCGGCTTTATATGTACAATTATCCAACCACCAGTCCAGTATAGAAATAACATGTACAGAAGAATAACTTGGTAAAGAAAATATATTTAATTTTCATTTCACCAGAACATCTAGTGCTTGTAACAAATAAAAAAAACACGAAGTATAAATGTAACAACGTATAGTGGCAATGCCACTGTGCCCCATTGGCTAAAACATTTTTCTTTGGGCAGGACTTTGCACGACAGCACAAGCAGTGATCCCAACAAAGTTACTTTAAATAACCAAAATATCAGTGGCACCACTTTGCGAAAACATTTCAGTTCCTTTGGGCCGGACTTTGCACAGTATCTGTGATCCAAATGAAGTTAAGCCTAATTTATACTTCGACGCACGACCATCGCTGGCGACCGACGCAGGACCATCGCCGGCGACGGACGCAAGATCTTGCGTTCAACGGCGACCCTGTCGTGCGATTTGGTCGGCGTCCGATCGCGAGGCTGTAATTACTTGAGTCATTTCATAACGGGTCACCGTCGTTAAAGTACGCTGGACTATGAATTAATTCCGCAAAGTCAGCGTCCAGATTTGATCGGGCGTTGCACGCCGATGGTCTTGCGTCGAAGTATAAACTAGGCTTAAAACAAAATAAATATAAATGAACCCAAATATAAATGTAGTGGTAATGCGATTTTCCTGCCATTTCACCGAAACACCTCAACAAAAATAAGTTCCCCCTAAACAAATACACACTACCGGTAATATTTTCCAAACAATTTCATTTATTGGAATGAAACTTTGACACAATCATACTGAACATGTTTTCAGTAGGTGTGCAAAATCTCAGGGCAATATCTTCATTCATGGTCGAATAATCACTAAAAGAATGAAAAAAGTGCTGTTTTCAAAATTCGCAGATGTCGGTTTTCAGGTCCCGTGTTTGTTCACTGTTCAAACAATTTCATTCCAATAAATGATAATAGGCAAGAAGTCAATCTCCAGAATTCACGAATTTTTGACCCCAACTTTACAATCTGCAACTCCAAAAGTCTTTTCTAGATTTTCAGATTGTAAAGTTCCACTTGAAAAAGACCCTGCTTGGGGTCGAAAATTCGTGAATTCTGTAGATTGACTTCTTGCCTATTATCATTTTGTGTGTCAATTTTGTGCTTTTCTGTATCTTGGATTCCAATAAATGAAATGGTTTGGAGAATATTTTACTTTGTTTAGGGGGGAGCTTAATATTTTTGTTGAGGTGTTTATATTGCTTACACACTACATGTATGTTAAATTTACATGTACGTCACTAATGTAAAATCCGTCAAATCTGTGAAGACCATGAACCAAGTTGAACACAAGCAGGGATGGGTACCAAGGGAAGAAGTTCACTGTATGGTACATGAGTTTTCAGTGAATTTATCATGTTTTGGTACAAATTTTCTCCGACATGTCTATACCCAGTTCGACATAAATGTGAAACTCGGCTTTTCGGCACTAATTCCTTTATTCCTTTACTGATTTCAAAATTAATTGCACTCATTTCCCCTGCAAAATAAAATCAAACGCCTCATTACCAACCTGGCAAGCGTGGATGTTGTGTTTTCAAAACAGGACACACTGAAGACAGCTCTCAATGCAAATGGANGTAATCTTTGTCCAGCCGGGAATTGAGAATCTCTGTCTGCTCCCAGATGATTGAATGTCCTAGGTTTGCACAGTGTTCATGCACAGCAGATTAAAGGCTGATTCATACTCCGTCCGGATTTTGCGCCGACTATGATCAATTTCACTGCGTGTGCACATTCACGTCGTGGAAACCTGCGATCAGTTTCATGCGCTTGACGGTCCGCAAGCGAGTATGAATCAGCCCTTAGTGCATGAACACTGTGCAAACCTAGGACATTCAATCATCTGGGAGCAGACAGAGATTCTCAATTCCCGGCTGGACAAAGATTACAACAGGAAACTCAGAGAAGCCATCCAAATCAAACGACACCAACCCAGCCTCAACAGGGATACTGGACTATTCATACCTAATGCTTACAATCACATTATTGCCAAACTGGACAATTAGCTGCTACAGCCTGTGATTCCGCAGTTTTTCCCGTGGACTTTTATCCATAAGTTTGTCTAATGCTTAAAAAAACAGTATGTATTTTGTCTAAATGTTTGCCTAATGCTTAAAGAAACAGTGTGGTATTTATGCTTCCTCTCCTCTTGTGCTATTCACTTGTACACAGGACTACGGCCAGGGTACACTGGTTGAAACGTTGTGTTTCTAAAATAAATGTAGATAGAGTAACCAAAGAATTTTCTCATGTTTAGTTTCACCTATCTAAAATGTCACTCAAAGAACACTAATTGTGCTGAAAATAGCTCAGTTATCGTCAGAAATGGAATTCAAAGCATCATGTTGGCAGTTTCATGTACCTCTTTACCACAAAAAAAGTTGAAGCCCGTGCCTATTACGTAAAGGCAAAATTCAGGCAGTAAGAGACATCTGGTGGCAACACAGGAAGTGTATCCCTCAGTAAGCTCATCGTTCGCAGTTAAACCTTTATGGTTGATTCCTTTATGGTCCTACCTTGTACATTCGCTGCTGTTGGTGCCGGCGCCATGGTTGCAATGGCTAAAAGTGCAAGGACGGAAAGTGGCATCTCCATTCTACGAAATACTAAAACGCCGTGGAGATATTCGAGTTCCATCCAGACATCGGCAACTTGTTCAGCCACCGGACAGATTACTGGTTATATTGCCCGAGTTTCTCCCAAATCCCCATTATGAATGACATTACGTATTGATTTCGGCCAGCAATCATTGAAAAGTCTATAGACTTTCATCCCGGCTTTCATTCATTACTTGGCCGACAGACATGCAGCTGATGCTCTGATGGAATTATTGTGCACACAAAGCCGCGGGGATCAGTTACTGGATCCACACGTGTCACAGCGGCTGTGCATCCAGTGGCTTTAGTTTTCCTCAAACACAGCTGCTGTGCAAATATACTCCTGTAGGTCAGCAAACATTTCACACCAATATCGCACGTCGGAGTGGATGACAAAATTCTGAATTAATGTCCACATTAATTCAGACGAATTAATAGGGAGGTTTCGCAAGCGCCCTGTTAGGTCCGACGACGACGTTTTTCTATTGTATGGGTATATCCAAACAATAGAAAAACGTCGTCGTATGGCCTAACCGGGCGCTTTCGAAACCTCCCTAATGTCTACATTAAAGCTGAATTCCATGAACAAAACCACAGCTCCGCAGTATGGTGGTCTACAGAAGTGCAAACACCCTTCGAAACACCTCCAGAACATGATAGACCACCAGCGTATTTGGTGACGCCACTGTATTCAATCACAGGCTTATCCAACCTGGTGTGACGTCACAAGCACAGGATCGTTGCTCCCTCAGTTGGTTTTGGAACCTCGTCGTGTGCGGACGCACCAGCCACTCGCTGGTACGCCGGATATGTCAGGTTTCAGCTGTGAATGGCTTGGAGTAGAGGTTTTTATCGGAAAAAAGTGACCGATATATATAGATTATATCTGAGTGGTTTTATTGTCGATAAAACTAGAGGAATGTAATCATCGGAAAAAAATGGCCGATACCATAGATTAAGAGGGAAGGAATCATTATCGGAGAAAAGTGGCCGATTAGAACTTTGGCGAAATGTAGGTTATCGGAAAAAACTGGCCGATACATATAGTTGAAAGTGATTGGGTTATTATCGGAAAAAGTGGCCGATTGTATTTGGAGTGTTAATGTGATTATATATCGGAAAAAAGTGGCCGATTGAATTCTTGATGTTAATGTGATTATATATCGGAAAAAAGTGGCCGATTGTATTTTGGAGTGTTAATGTGATTATATATCGGAAAAAAGTGGCCGAGTGAATTCTTGATGTTAATGTGATTATGTATTGGAAAAAAGGGGCCGATATAGGTTTGTTATCAGTAAAGTACGGCAGACTTAAAATTAATGTTTCTGGCCAATGCAAGGGTATCGGATTCGGAAAGAAGTGAGGGGTTTTGATATCAGTGGATGGTGGCCAAATGCGACAAGGTAGGGTATAGGAGCTGAGTTGAAGGTTGTGGGGGTGCGTGTCACAGATTGCAAATATGTTAGAGGAGACTGGTCGACAGAATAGGCCTATGTGGTTGATAGGATTACTGAGCGGTTTAGGGTGTTTTTGGTCGATAAGGTATCGATTGTCTGGTAGCGTAGAGCCAGGGCTTTGGGACGACTATTGGAGTTTAGTTTGCGCTCGAGAGTTGGGTTTGTCCAAGGGGTAGTGTAGTGCGCTTTCTATGCATACATGGTGTTTGGTGAAGCCATTCAGGGCGTGCCGCTTGGGGAGTTAGGAGGTTATTACGTCGCCCAATACAATACAATACAATACAATGCATGTTTTCACCACAACATTCTTTTGGAGATTTATTTATTCTTTGATAGGTGTTTGAGGAATTTGGGCCGAGATTTTTTTCTTTCATTTTGGCGTCTTTTAGGTCGTAACTACCTTTATTCCCTAATCCGTAACAAACTGGGTTTAGATGATTATATAATTTCCTTCACCTTACCCTTTTGTGAGTTACTTAACAACGACCCTGTTCGGTTTTTGTTTTACGCATGAGTATTTTCTTTTTCTTCTCTGGTGTCCGCATCATGAGTTTTAATAATAGTTCGTGATGGTGAAATCATTCGATTGGTCAGTTATAGTTTGTTGATGTCTTGCGGTTTCTGTCCCGATTTTCGTCTTAAGTTCGTAGAATTCTTCGCTCGAAGCTCACTTCGGCATTGCTTTTCCAACACATCATGTCGCGTCCGGTCGTTTGGCTCAAGGAAGGCCACTCCTTGAGAGGCAGGGACATTCTGCCTGTGATCTTGCGGCTTAAGGATTTTCGTGACTCCTCGGCCGCGGACATACAGGAGGAACATCTAGCGTCTTTTTCCGGGAAATATCTCATGACTTCATACTCGCCAGAAGAACTAGGGCGAGAAGTCAAGGGTATCACAGGCTACGATGTGCCAGTAAGTACTTTATTTCATGAGTTTTGTTCGCATTTGTGAGTCGAATCAGGGCAGACTTGCGAATGGTTTTAATAAAGGCAGTACAGGTATCTAGGTCAGTAGGCGAGATTTTTAGGATTTTTTCGTATTTCTCGGGTGAACTGTGAGGGCGTTCACCGTTTGTCAGCTGTCATATTGGTAGCTGTTTGCATTTTTTTTTCATTCGTCCTATGTCGGGTGGGCACGCCCATTTCCGCCAAGGATCTGCGGTGACGCGTACTATACATACTGATACTTTTAGCTTAGTTCAGTCTCAGTCTGTCGATATTGGAGGTGCCACTTAGAGTATTTCTGTTGCATCTGTCCTTAGCATTATAGTTTGCATAATTCATTGGGGATGGTCTTTAGGGTAGTGACATATTCACTTTTTTCCCACAGCTGCTTTTGGATATGGCTAATATCGCAGATACACTTGACGGCAGGAGGCTCTTAGCACATTGCGTCGTTTTGGAAGCAAATGTCTCGGGGGTACCAGTAGCCCAACAGCTGCACAAGCAAATCACGGGGAAAGAGGGCGAGAAGGATGATGGCCCCCAGCCGGGCTCTAGTAAGGTCCCCGCTAGCACGGAGGCGACGCCCGGAAGTAATAAAGGTACCAAAAGGGTAAATATTTTTTCTTCGACTGTTCGGTTTTCTTCATCTTTTGGTCAATAGGGAAACGCCCGTGGGTAAGGTGGGGAGCTGATCATTCCGTGTCATCATGGATTTTGTTGGCGTGCTGCGTTTAACGGGGTTTGGAAATGGGAGTCGAGTTAATCGACGTTTCCTTGTCCTACTATTTGGTCCGTTAGCTTATGATCCGGTTTGTTGCACGGGTGTGACCTATTTCTGGCCTCAACGAGTCGGATATTTGGTTTGTCATATACAAAAATTGGGAATTGGGTGTAGCGGAAATTGGCGGGTTATTTGTCATTTATTTGGCTGGCGTAGCTCAGAAGCCACATGTAGTTCAGAGTGATGCCTCCATTTTTCCATTGCTTTTGGCTTCGATTTATTTCCTGATACCAAACTTGGCTGGTTAGAATGGTCGAAGGTATTATATAATTGATTGTATTTCGTTTACAGAAGACCTCAGAAGTTGCAGGCCACACAACGGACACCTCTGCTTCCGTGCCCAACTCGCAGCAGGCCAGTGAGTCGTCAACAAAGTCAGACAAGGACAGACTGTCGTCCATCGAAGCGGATTTGAAGAAATTGAAGAGCGATACGGACATGGGTACTGTGGATGCGGCTCTCCATCAGGTGAGGACGTTGGCGCTCCGGCAATCAACGGACAATGGTGTCATCTTGGCGGCTATCGAGAATTTGTATGATAAGGCTACTTTGGTTGATCACCAGGACAAGGACTTATATAAAATGACGTTAAAGGCGTGCAGGGAAAATGATAAAGCAGGAAAATTACATGGGTTGGTCATCAGGGTCCTGGGGACTGATAATGCAAAGAAAACTCAGACTGCTATTCACACCTGGAAGAAGGCCCTTCTCAAAGAGGAGAAGGCTGCAAAGGATCTAAAGTCTAGCCAACCGTCATTTCAGTCACAGGGGTTTTGGCCGGGCTTCTCCGGGCCCCAGTTTGGTTTCCCTCGCTTCTCTAATTTTAGAGGCAGAGGCTTTAGGCCGAGGCGTCCGTTTTCCCATCAGAGGTTCCCTTACAGGCAAGCTTTTCAGCCTCAATGTTTTGTATGTGCAGCGACAGACCATTTTATGCGTGACTGCCCCCAGAATCCTATAGCGCAGAACAAACAGCCAGCAACTACGCTGGATAAGGCTGGTCAGATATAGGGTGGGGGAATAGATCTTCCTGCTTCTGGCATATAATTTCGTCCCCTTTTTTATGTACCGGACATTTCATGTTTGTGGTGGTAGTCATTTGTTTATGCCTTGTTTTCTGTGAGGGGTGACCGTCATTGCGTCATCATTAGTACTTTTATCTTTATGGTTTGGATACCTTTTAGTGTTCTTTCGTTTCTTACTTTCCATTTGAGTCTTATCAGGTCGGGAGTCTATTAGGGGCGTACTTTGCTTTTTCCTACGTTGATAAGTTACTTAGGGTTCTTGGTTCACGTTATGACCGGCTTAATCGGGATTTAATTTTTGGAATTTCGAGTCAGATACGCAAAACATGACCGCGATAGTGGGGTTTCCTGGGTCCTTCACCGCTTTCTCTCTCCGGGGACACTGATGCTCCAGGGAGTGGAAGTGGGGAGGGGCGCCCCTCCATTTATTTCATACAGTAGGAGATAACCCTGTAAGAATGTCTATCTCATTGTTCCAGAAGGCGTTCGTGGTACCAGACTGGGAAAGGGATACAACGTTTGACCCAGTTGATGCGGCATCTCATCGAAGATCTTCGGTAAAATGGATCAATTGGAGGGGCGACCCCCTTCCCGCTTCTCTCCCTACTAGCTTACTGAGAGCCGATTGGTCACGGATTGAGGACGACTGGCAGTCCCTTATGGATACGCTTCCCTTGAGGGATCACCGGCATTTCGTCGCTGGTCAACTCCATGAGCAACAAGCGGAGAGGGAATACGTCCTGGATTCGGTCGGTGATGCCTCGTCCCAAGAAGTGGGGGGTTGGATTAGAAACAAAGTAGATATTTTCCAGTTCTTTCAGCCATATTCAGGCATTTTCAATAATTCCTATATAGAGTCTGATATTCCTCCACCAACGATTTTCCGTAATTATGGGAATTGTGCTGATCATAGACAGGAAATCGCCAGGCACCTGGAAGAGGGTATACGCAATGGTTCCTTGGAACTACTTGGTCGGGTGGGGGAAGTCGACCCCCCGCATTTGGTAATGCCACTCTTAATGGTAATCGGGTCTAAGAAAGCCAGGCTTTGTCACGATGAGAGGGTGCTAAACCTCTTCATGAAGCACACACCATTTTCCTTGTCAGGACCGGCGATTATTCCTCAGCTACTTGAACAAGGGGATTTCATGGCTGCGTCAGACGAGAAGTCCGCCTA
The DNA here is from genome assembly GCA_002633025.1 of Notospermus geniculatus. NCBI lineage: Eukaryota > Metazoa > Nemertea > Pilidiophora > Heteronemertea > Lineidae > Notospermus > Notospermus geniculatus. Next base: position 26,312 of record NMRB01004379.1, read on the forward strand.
TTTAGGTGTGCTCCTCTCGGAGAGGTCTCGTCCGTTCTTTGGTATCCAGTTTGGGGGTTGGTTTCTTCAGTATAGGTGCTTACCGTTCGGGTGGTCTTTGAGCCCATATGTATATCAATCTGTCGGGATGCAGGCTACTTCTTTCCTTAGGTCCAGGGGAGTCATTACGTTCCAGTACATTGATGATAGGTTCCTTGGGCCGTTTACCGTTAGCATCAAACCGGTTTCCCGATTGGATAAAACGGGTCTTTCCATTTTCTTCAATTCTCTGACACTCTCTGTTTTGGGTTTCACTTTCGAACTGGTGAAATCCTGTTGGTTCCCTTGTTTGGCGCTGGGCCATCTGGGCTTCATAGCACACTCAGATACAAGGCAGTTTGAGATCCCGGCCAGTAAGAAGCAAAGGTTTATTGAGCTCAGGGAATCTATCCTCGCGTCGGATGTCGTTGCGGTCAAAATCCTTCAGAAGTTCATGGGGAAATGCATTTCGTTACAGTTGGCTATTCCCGCTGCAAGGTTGTACATTAACATGAAGGCCCGTGAGACGGGCGAGGCCTTGAAGTCCGGAGTGTCAACCATTCCACTACGGGGCGAGTTGAGGGAGGAAATTGCCTATTGGCGGTTCCTGAATGAACATTCTAATTGGTCCAGGTGGAGGGGGGAACGTCACATGGACATGACGATTTCCACGGATGCCTCTGGCTATGCATGGGGTGCTCGACTCGATTCTGAGGAGATAATACATGATATGTGGTTAGCTGACGACAGCAGACCCATTCATATTAAGGAGTCAGATGCCTTACTTAGGACTCTCACTGCCATCTCAGATAGGATTCGGGATAAGAGGCTCGATGTCCGTGTAGACAATCAGGCCCTGGTGAAGGCTTGGGCGAATCAAGGCTGCAGAGATCCCCAAATGATTCAACTCTTGAAGGCAATATTCCAGCTAGTCACGAGGCTTAACTGTGACTTGAAACTTCTTTACGTTCCTTCCGCGGATAATCCGGCAGATGCCCCATCCCGTAGGCTCAGTTTGATGGACTGCACTCTCTCATCCTCTACTTGGGCTCGGCTGGAAGAATGGTTTGGGCCCCACTCGTTTGATCTGATGGCTTTGGATTCCAATGTTATGAAGGATGCGAGTGGTGACCCCCTACCCCATTTCTCACCCTGGCCGCTGCCCAATTCCAGTGGGGTGAATGTCTTTTCCAAGCAATTGCTACCTTCAGAGAACTACTATTGTTTCCCACCATTCTGCATGCTAGGCGCGGTCATACCTTTCGTGTTAAACGAGAATAGTAGACCAATAAAGGTTACCCTCATAGTGCCTAAGCTTTCACCGCTTCCATCGTGGTGGCCACGATTAACAGCGATAGCGGACATGAAGCTTTTAGGGAGTAGGGGAAACGAAGATATCATCTTGGCACCTTCGAGACATGGATATGTTCCGTATTGTCTGAAATGTCCGTTGTTCGCAGCAAGACTGGTCTTGGTTTCGTGAGATTCGCCTCTGCATGGATTTCTCATGGTAGTATCCCTTGTGTTTTCAGATCCAAGTGCCAGTTTCCCCGACAATAGATTTTTTCGGTCTTCAACAGAGAGTACAGGGTCTCTTCGACGTTTTTTATTCATCAGCATACCAGTCTAGGAAGTCAAAACTTCATCAAGATCTTGAGAAGTTTCTAAAGCAGATGGGTAAGGCCATGTTCTCATGCACCCCTTGCGACATCTGCCTTTTTCTAGCTTGGTCAGATAGGACGGGCAAAACAGTTGTACACAACAGGAATTGTTCCGCCATTGGAGACAAAAGGCCTTCCTGCAATTGTCCGAAACGTTTAGCAGTAGGAACAATTGCATCTAAGATTTCTCAGTTGAGGGACATATTTAGTATCTTAGGCAAGTCTGAGCCGGGGCTCGTCTGTAGTAACCCCATCGATTCGCATCTCATTTCCATTTATCTAAAGCAGGTAAAGGAAGAACAGAGTCGATCCCATGTGTTGATAAATCAGGCCAAACCTTTGTTTTTGTCGAAGCTCCGTCTCATAGCTATGTACATTGATAGGCAATTAGCCACTCTCAAGGACCCTGCATCACTCTACACGTTGGCAAGGGACCAAGCTCTCTTGAAAGTAATGTTTTTCGGGGGTGATCGTGCCAACGACATTGGTCTCATGTTGTCTCAAGAACTCCGTACTTTACCGGGCGACTCTGGTTTTACCATTACACATACTTGGGGGAAAACCAGCAGAGTGGACAGACCAAATGTATTTTCGATATTCCGATGCTCAGACACCATGATTTGTCCGGTGACAGGCATAGAAGCTTATCTAAAAGTAGCTCGTGATTTAAATATTAACCTATCTTCGGGCTACCTATTTCGTCCGGTCACCAAGTACGAGGAGGTACGTGAAGGCCCTTTGACTTACCAGGCTATTTACCATAGGCTGAAGTTCTACCTCAGGGTATTGCATAATATAGATGATGGGGAGACCCCGCATAGTTTACGGGGTGGTTCGGCAATAACGCTGAATGCCCTAGGCAATGAGGCTGGAGGTCCAACGGTTGCCCCAGGGTTAATGCAGCATATTGGTTGGGCAGTCCCTAGTTCCGCTGAACATTACGCGAGATCTGTCAAAGTAGCACAGGAAAGAAACATTGCATTGGCGATGAGCGCCGTGTCTGCGGACCCGGCCGCAGCCCAACGCATAGAAAGAGCTTTTTACGAGGAATCCCAATTGCCTCAGCCTACATTCTAATTTCACCCGTAGGGTAATGGTCTTCTGGTCAGGTGACGCGTATTTACGTTTGCACTGTGCCATGGTGCAGTCGTTGTAGGTTTTTTGCTCTCTGCCATCTCTCATTTCTCTGAGTGAACAGTTGTAAAAACACTTAGCCTAAACTTGGTTTTGACTCTGACAGTGGATTTTGTATGTTGTGTTGTAATTAGTTCATGTTTACTTTTCTCAAATGTTTTACGTTATGCCTATTTTATAAATTGTATTTTCTCAAATGTTTTAGGTTAGGGCATTAAACTACATTTCTTATCACGTTCATATTTTCTCAAATGTTTTATGTTAGGGCATTAAATTACATTTCTTATCACGTTCATATTTGAGTTAGTTATTAGTTTCTTTGCTTATATCCATCGCTTCTTCCTATTCGATGGCGTATGTATGGGTGAGTTTGGGAGTCACTGACGCCATCCAATAGGAAGCAGTTTGGGCCCACAGGCGTTCAAGGAGGGCCTCGGTCACAAGTGCTGGTTGATCATTCATCGCCCCCAATCTCATTTGGCACGAGATGTGCACTTGATGGCGCACCACGTTGGATACTTTGTTATCCAACGTGGTGTGACGTCACGAGCACAGGATCGTTGCTCCCTCAGTTGGTTTTGGAACCTCGAGGCTTGGGCAGGATGGCACTGGGCATTCATGGTCAACTGGCTTTACAGTCCATTTGTTGTCTCTGACCACTGTCTGCTGCTTGAGGGAGAGGTTTCCCTTTGTCATTGTAGCTAGTGGGCACATATGTACGTTGATCCTCGAACAGTGCATTCCGCACGCGTATGTCCAATGGTGTTACATTTCAAACAAAGAGGGAGACGCCCTTTGCAGGTGATTAACATCGAGTAACCGTCAGCAGTGGTAATCTTATGGGGAATTTCGGATTTTTTCCTTTCTGAAACCGCCACAATGACATTCCTCACCCCAGAAATTATTGACTTTCCACAAACATCCACCCTCTCGTACGAAACACTAACGACATCGCCAACATTCATAAATAAGGAAGTTAAATATTCGTTCCGAACGTAAACAGGGAGCCAATGCACACGTAGCTGAAGACGCTCCTTTGAAATGGGGGTGAGGGTATAGGTTCTTCCCCGAAACGACTCCGACCCGATAGATGAAACGAAGTCGGCAGCATCAAAGTTATCAAAAACAGCGTAGTAATCACTACTCCTCTCCCTTTGATAAAGAGAAATAAGATGATTGACGTTCGCTCCAACATGCTGCAAAAAGTCGACAATCTCNAAAAAGTCGACAATCTCCCTCCGAAAAACGAATCCTCCAACACATGTAATACGTACGGTGGAGTCCAGTAGGTCCCGATCTATATGGCGTGGCCCAATAGGGCCCACGACCCTATGAGCAGTCATAACAAAAGAAAAACCACAAAAAAGGGCGTTGCCTTTATAACACAATCTGGCGTAGGAACTTGAGCATGAGGTTGGTCAGGGTTCTTTAGTGATTGCGCGCAGTTAAAATATGTGGTACAATGGCAATAACTTCGGCATCAACAAATAATCCACCACTCGTCTGAGTTACAGAAACTCAAATTGGTATCATTGCAAACATGTTGCACATAAATCTTATTTTATTTCTTTTGCCATAGTTTTGTTATTTGAATATATTTTCACAGAAACGCAATGTACTTGATATGAGCAATAATGCATACATCACTCGCGCGATGTGTGTGTATTTGGAGAAAGAATATTTAATTGATTGCGGTAATTATGACCAAACGGATAAAATAAGAATTATCCCCAACCTATACATAAAGATATCTGATGACGTTGATATACGTCAAATGAGTGTTGTATTGTTTTTGAATGCATAAATGTTTTCAACTGGTGCTTTGGTAACACCATAAATGTCAACAAGACGTGAATAGTATAGAATAGTGACCGACTTTACCCTCTGGTTCAGTAAGAACCTAATGCCCTCGGCCTGCAGAAGTCACAGGATGTCATGTCTTGATGTTGCTCTATTGACTGACTCAGGGTGATTACAGTGGCGCCACCAAATAGCCTGGTAGTCTATCATGTTTCGGAGGTGTTTTGAAAGTGCCTTATGGTCGTTTGCATTTTTCTTGACCACCACCGTGGCGTGGTGGTCTTTTTTTAGTGCTCGGATCTCCAGTTTTTGTTCATGCAGTTCAGCTTTAAGTCGACCAATAGTTGATTTTTAAATGTGAACATTAAATCGATTCAATGTCAACATTAAATCGAATTAATGGTGGTATTAAATCGATTTAACGTGGACATTAAATCGAATTATTAATGTCAACATTTAAAAATCGACTCCTATTGGTCGACTTAATGTAGACATTAATTCGTCTGAATTAATTCGTCTGAAACTAGACTGGTACCGGTCCTTACGATTTTACATCGGACTTTTGCATGTTAGGACCAGTCCTGCCTATGACGTTTGTGAATCTAATTGGCCGGTGCTGGCACAGGTAATAAGTATAGGAACCATTTTGTTGACACCGTTTCTATTTTTAACCCCTTCGTGATTGGTGGATTTCCTGGTCAGATGTAGGTCACATTCTATTTACATTCCGGTATGTCATTTATTAATTTACATAAATTTCCCAAGTGACGTCACTGGCAGAATTCCCCCAAAATGGAGGCCAATACTGGTCCTACCAATCAAGCCACGACTGCAGCGCACAGGTTAGTAGGATCAGGTACTAGTCTAGAATTAATCCCCCTGGAATAACGTCAATTTCCTCCTTATCTGTACCCCGATTTTATGGGAACTATAAGGGGGTATATAAGGTCTGCAGTGTCAACGGGATGTTAAAGGGCCTCTAGAGGCAGCTCGCCGTTAGGCTACTATCAGTACCGGTTCTTCGGCCAGGCGGCGCCACTTTAACGTAATAATCACTGGTACGAGGTATTCAACCTGGGTTTTTCCCCGGGGTTTTCCCCTGCCATGCTGGCTGCCTCTAGAGGCCCTTCAAAGCTGACGTGAACGAACGAAAAGCCCCCATGCGACGAGCAAGAGAATTGCAAACGCCCTGCAAACAGCTCAAACGAAGGCTCAGACCATGATAGACCCCACGACACCAGGAGGGCGCCACCATATTTGCCTTCAGGCATCAGAGCTGTCAACATCTCCGGATGCCTCGCACACTCCTCAAAGAAAAAAAATTGTAGGCATTTAGACGGGATTCGAACCGTCGACCTCCTGATTTGTAATCCAACACTCTAGCCACTCGGCCAACCAGGCACTTGACAGAGATATGATTTCTGTTTGTTATGGACGTGGGCCTTCGACTTACTGTAATAATACTACGAATAAGAGAAAACGTGAGAAATCTCCGAACAAGTTCGGTGGCCGAATGGGGAAGATGGTGGAACAGGGATAACACGGCGCGGGTTCGATTCCCGGCTGGGTCAAAATTTTTTCCTTCAAAGAAAGTGTTCAGCAGGAGCTCACCAGAGGATGTTGACACCTCGAAAGCTCGAACACAAATAAGGTGGCGCCCTCCTGGCTTGGTGGTGTCTATCGTGTTCTGAGCCTTCGTTTGAGGTATCTGCAGGGCGTTTGCAATTCTCTTGCTCGTCGCATGGGGGCTTTTCGTTCGTTCACGTCAGCTTTAATGTAATGGAGTAGCATTTTGCCAACGACAATAATGACCATGGACGGTAAAAAGGTGACGTTTCAAAGAAGAACTACATGATTGTATGTAGGCCTATTGCAGCGGATTATTAAAGGTGCTCTAGTTCGAATTGTAAACATTACGGTTTGTTTATTTACATGGTTGATTATAATAGTTATTTTTCCTCGGACAGGTGGCAGCACCGTGCATACCAAAACATTAATGTTATCTATTTTTACATCTATCTTGATAAATATTCTTGTAACTGAAATATATTTATGATTTTACACTCAAAAACAAACAAAAAGTTGTGAAAGGCGAGATTTAATTCGATTTTATCTGATTTTTTAGTACCAGAAGTTGACAACAGGTGGCACACCGTAATGTTTACAATTCGAACTAGAGCACCTTTAAACAACATGAAACAAAGAAGTAGGCTAAACGTGTAGACGTGTTGATTTCATTTTAACTGCATCGTGTTTTCTTTCTTTCTACTACCAAAATAAACACATGTCTTTATTGTTAGTTACCATAAATGCAAGTGTGACGTCACTTCCAGCATGGAAAAACTCCTCATGCATATTTTTCACCAGATGAGGATGTTCCAAAACAACCTGTGGCGTGAATGGCCCGGCAGATATGTAACCTCGCCGCTCGAATTCCAAGATATAGCCCTCTCCTACTATGACGTATTCTCCATCGTCCAGCCGTTCCAACAGACCTGTAACATCGGAATATCCCTTCTGTTTATCATACCAAGATAAGGTTGGATGAGGCACTAGTTGGCCTTCGTCGCATAACATCGATATTTTAAAGGAAGATAGCCCAGGCCGGGTGGCGAAATTTTTATTTCCACAACATTTTGCATTAAAGGCTATTAACTATTCTAATAGCAGCATTCTCCTTCAAAACACATTTTACCAGATTGAGTCAATGAGCTGTTCACACGACCCTTGACGCCAGTCATGTGAACAGCTCATTGATTCAAGCCAGAAGTATTTTTACGCTATACGCCTAACGCTATACGCTATACCCTCACGCGTGTCCGTGTGAACAAGGCCCAAAGCCAAGCGCACATTTGCGACAAAACTAAATGCGTTACGCGTTAGGGGTGTTTTTAAAGTCGACTGACCCAACGCTGTCGACTCGTCATTCAGCCGGGTCAGTCGATTATAAAAAAAACACCCCTAACGCATTGCGCTTGGCTTAAGTTCTGTCGTCCGTCGACACGCATCCGTTAAGGGTAGGGACACACCTAACGCGATTCGCATGCGATTGGGCGACGCATGCGTCAACGCAATTGTTTGCGTGCAGTGCGGCGGAAAATAACAAAGGCGTTGTCGCATGCGTCAACGAATCGCGTTAGGTGTGTAGCCACCCTTAGGTGTGCAGCCACCCTAAAGGTAGGGACACACCTAACGCGATTCGCATGCGATAGGGCGACGCATGCGTCAAAACCTTTGTTTGCGTGCAGTGCGGTGGACAATAACAAAGGCGTTGCCGCATGCGTCAACGAATCGCGTTAGGTGTGTCCCTACCCTAAGGTTAGGAACACACCTGACGCGATTCGATGACGCATGCGACAACGCCTTTGTTATTTTCCGCCGCACTGCACGCAAACAATTGCGTTGACGCATGCGTCGCCCAATCGCATGCGAATCGCGTTAGGTGTGTCCCTACCCTAAGCAATGTTCATTGGCGCACGGATCCGGTCCGTTTTCTGTCCGTTTGCCTCTATTTTTGCGGATAGGACAACGCAAAAGTCAATATGATCGATTTTTTACGGAGTCGGACAAAATCCGTGTGCCAATGAACCCTGCATTAAGGCTGATTCATACTCCGTCCGGATTTTGCGCCGACTATGATCAATTTCACTGCGTGTGCACATTCACGTCGTGGAAACCTGCGATCAGTTTCATGCACTTGACGGTCCGCAAGCGAGTATGAATCAGCCTTTAGTCATGTTAGCGGCGACCGTCTCGCCAGGATTGCGCCGTTTTCATTTAAATCTACTCGACATGCAAGAATTCTACTGTTAGGAAAAACGGAAAAACGACACTATTTTTTCAATTCGCCAGGTATTCGACGGTGGACGGAATTTCGGCAGCTCAGAATTCAATGCCAATGCGGCGTCGAATTACTGAACGGGGCTGGGGCGGGGGCAGGGGCAGGGGCCGTATGCATAAAACATCTTAAATGTAAAATTTCTATTATCTTTTCATTAGAACAATATATCGGGTGTCCCAGAAAAAACGTCCCACTTTTCAAAGTTCAATACCTCATGAAGTATCAAACCGAATACACTGTAACTTCACCACAATTACTAGTGTGATAAGACAACGAGGTGATGTGAATTTCAAATCAATATCCCTCTTGGGTATGGAATAACATCCAGTACAAAAATGCAAGTCTAAAAGTGCAATATCAGAGATGCAGATCATTCCCAGACAGTCCCAGCCTATCTTTATAGTCCATGGGAAGATGCATTCAAGGGCACAGCAATTTTGTAATCCTTGGACAGAATAAGTTTCGGAAGCCCAGATCACAGTGAACAAATTGATCATTATTTCAAGAATTTGTGAGCGAGGAGTTAGAAGTTCACAGGCTCGTTATTTCACTTTCTGACTTGTACTTTTGCACCGGACATCATACTTCGTGTGGGTATTGACATGAAATTTACGCCACGACTAAATGTCACCATAATTTCAGTTTCGGTGCAATTTTGTGGTATTCAGTGTGATACATCAGGAGATATAACAGTCTAATTCTTTTTTGGATAGTACCACTGAGTTTGCATCTATGATAAACGTACTGCATAGCTGTACTTGTATTTTTGTTCCGGACATTAACTCAAGAAGGATATTGAAATGAAATTCACACCAGTTCTTTATCATACCGTAACCTTCATTTTGGTGCATTTTTATTGCATGCGGTGCAACACCTCAGGCGATATGGTAGTTTGAAAAGTGGGAGTTTTTTTCTGGGACACCCGATAGTTGTTGAAGGGATATTTTACACTTAAGATGTTTTTTGCAGACAGCCCCAGACGTCTTATCGACCGCTGCATAGGCAGAAACGCGTACGATCAGGGATTGGAGAGGAAAATAACAAAGACACAAACCTTTCACTTTTGGTGCCATGTCTTCAGCTCTTGTAGGCGTGAATGATATCGTGTGACTAGTGATGACGGACCTGATCGTGCAACTTTTAAATGGACACTCACCATTTTTTGGTTTCTGATCTCCCTTGATTGTCAGTCCGTGCTTAGACATAATTATATCATCAGCATTATCATTCACCGGTTTTAATGGTCCTTAAGGATCTTAACAATCGAAATTTGTACGAGTGAATTGCATAATAACTGCTCGGAATCTGGAACGTCCGACTATAAATCATATTTTTGGGCGATTATCAAAAAACGTTCTCAGCTTAGAACGTTTTTCTTTCAAAAAACGAACGTTTTTATTTCAAAAAACAACTGTATATAATAACTTGTAAAGTTTGGGGATTGTTCATTATGATGTTATTAAGAGTTAAATTTCATCAATCATTCATGGTCATCAGATCATCGGAATTATAGCTCCAAATGTCGTAGGTCATCCTATTTAGAGGCATATCACAACAAAGCTTTAGATCAATGAATTAGCTCAAGCGATTATGAAACGTGCCCAGCTCACGGACGACGGACGGACGGCGGATGCCACACCACGACATAATCTCACCCTGGTGAGGTAAAAACGGACTTTCATTCGTGTAATTCCGTCACAAACATTTTTGGACAATGGATTTCCAGACCGGTGTAATTGAACAGACTGTTCTATGCGCAGGATGTCCAACTGGGCATCCTGTACTGGAAATTTCTGTTATTAGTAGTCCTACCGGACAATGAAAATTAACTCCTACCGGACAATGAAAATTAACTAAGTCCTGTTTTTATTTGCTCTGCCCGGGCGTTGAAATTCAGGCGTTGTCTTATAAAAATTGAAAGCCATTGCCCTCCCTGTGTTGCTATTGTTCGTACACATGTACATGATATAGGTCCATCAGGCCTTGTGTGCCCTTGTATCTCGTCTTATACTGTTGCACGTCTGGTATGTACAGAAATCCACGAGAAATCCGCCAGCAGGTCCCAGTGGTGTAAAGGATAAGGTATTTGTACTAATACATTTCTTTGTTTTCAGATGTCGTTTGGTCACGGTGTGTTGGAGTTTTTTTTTGATACACACCATAAGTATATGTAGAGAAGGTGAGGACACTTACTCTCCCAAAATGACAGGTCCCATTTTTAAACTCCCGATTTCACTGTAATTTAAGTCATGTCAGCCAGAAAAAACACATCGAACGTATCCTTTGTGAATTAAACTTTGCATCTGTGATATTCCTTTGAATGTTATTCCCCGATTATGAGCAGAAAACGACACTTTAAATGACGAAACTTCGAAAGCTTTCCGTGCGAGGGAGACCACCATGTTTAACCTCGCCTTCAGGTACATCTGGTGCGCAATAACGCACCTACCGGCGCCCTCCGAAGTCTGGAAGATCATGGGTGCTAGGTTGGGAATAAGTCTGCCTCGCACCCATGATCTTGCAGACTTCGAAGGGCGCCGCCAGGTGCGTTATTGCGCACCAGATGTACCTGCAGGCGAGGTTAAACATGGCGGTCTCCCGCTGTACTGAGCCGAACGAAGTTTCGTCAATTAAAGTACCGTTTTCTGCTCTTAATCCGGGAATAATATTCAAAGGAATATCGCAGATGCAAAGTTTAATTAACAACATTGTGTACACACAGGCTGCGCGAGACTGCTTGCGGTGAGACTGCTTTTGCACAGACCTGTGTAGCCGTGGAACGCATCACATCGGCCAGATCTGGCCGACGTGTACGTCCGCGACCTCATCACAGCGTAGGAATAAAATAAGTCCCAAGTGACTGGCTTAGCATTCTTTGTTCAATGCAAACATATTTACAGATTTTTTGTGAATAATTGTATGGCAAGTAACAACTATCATAATAAGCGAGGTTTGTAGGTATTTTGATCCTAGTAACTACGGGGATCGAGGGATCACATGATCAGCCAAGCCAAGTAGTTCGCTGTCAATCACCCGGCGCCATCTTGATTTCCCACAATCCGGTGAGCACGGCGTAACAGATTGGTGCGAGGCAGGAGCGCCTTCTGTTGTAACAGTGAATTAACAAAGGATAGGTTCGATGTGTTTTTTCTGTGTGACTTGACTTGAATTACAGTGAAATCGGGAGTTTAAAAATCGGACCTGTCATTTTGGGAGAGCCAGTGTCTTCACCTTCTCTACATATACTTATGGTCTGTATCAAAAAAAAACTCCAACACACCGTGGTTTGGTGTCGACTTGTTCGGGCAGCCGTGGGTTCGAATCCAGGCATGGCACCTTCTCTGCATAATGTTGTAACTGTTTATATGAATGATTATTATGACATTATGTGATCATGTTTAAATGTCCATCAATCACAATGTATTACTGTCATTAACGGCGATGTCGTAGTTTTATTTTTAATAATCGACTACAACATGTTTTGTGCAATTATTTTATGCACTGGTATTATGTCGAGATATATCCAATTCAAATGTTTTTTATCATCCACACGATTGTCAAGAATATCTTATGAGTACATGCCTTCCTTTAGACGGCAGGTGCTACAGTGCTTTATTCTTTTATACGATGTGAGGTGAGACGAACATTAAAGGAATACTCCACTCATTGGGTGAAATTTTGAATTTTTGAAATATCGTTAATACATTCAAATTAATTGATATCTGCAACACGTCATATTTTTTTTAAATCAGCAAACTGATCATTTTAGGTATTTTAAGGGCGAGCCATTGTTGTGAATTTTTGGAGCATTGGAAATAAAACATGTCAAAATACCATAAAAGTACAAGTTGTATGACGAAAATGAAGGCACCTGCTGGGTCTATCAGTCGAAAGGAATTGAATGAGATACATCTTAGAATGCACTAATAAGCTGAAACAAAAGACTAGTTGTCGGAACACTTTCCCAAGAAATGGCACACTTTGAAGATCAAACAACATGCGTATCGTAAAGTTCGTCG
>NMRB01004380.1:0-20703 GCA_002633025.1 Notospermus geniculatus
AGTTTGACGTCTGGAGTGACGGACTGACGCGTGACGCCACTGAATAGTTATTTGACTAGCTCTGCTGACCTTTGGTCAGCTGAGCTAAAAAGGGGTGTACCTGAGAATGCTAGATCATGATCAAAAGGACCTGAAACATGATCTGACACCCCTTCCGTTGAAGCCACAAGAGCGTCACGAATGCGCTCAATTTTACTAGAAAAGAAGTTGTTGAAATTCTCTGCTAGTTCAGCTGAATCGGTTAATGTCGTCCTGGGTATACCTCATTATTACCCTGGGTATTCTGGCTAATCCTTTTTGTTACCCAGGACGATCCTGGGTATAAATAAGGTACCTTAACATTTACCCAGTTTGAAATCCTGCTCTCGAGGTACGGTACTATCTTATTCTAGCCCGCCGATGTCGGCACGGTGCGTGCGACACAGCCTGTCATGTTTTATGTGTTGGGCACGATGAGTCGATGACCGCCAAAATTATCCAATGAAATTCAGCTGGTTATTTCTGAAAGTGGAATGGAACGACGGCGGAGGTGGACCGACGTAGTGTCGTTAGATACCAAGACATGCAAGAGGTGTAGTGAGGTTGATATTCAGCGTGAATCATGAAATGACGGTAGCCTCGAACTAGGCCTACAGCTCCGAAGTCCTTGAGAATTTACTATGGGTCCCTTTTGAAATCTTCTAGGGATTCGTCTTGTCTCCTTATTGCCAACCCCGTAGGAGGTATAGCGGTAATTTTGCAGCCCTTTCGAGGAAAGATCCTGCTGCATGTTCTTTGCCGGAAGTGTCCCAAGGCGTCAAAATTGCCATTAAAAAGAAAGTTCATGAAAATGACGAACTGTACTAATGTACTTCATGACGTCATCAGTTTTGTGGTCACGTGCATCTTGGCAAGACGCACGCGACAATCTTGGACCTTGAACGTGAAATTGGAAGAATTTTCGCGGCTGCTACATAACGCACGTAGGCCCCTACCACATTAACCTCGGGCGCAGGTGGGAAATGGCGTGGATTTTAAAACTGGTAATGTTAAGGTACCTTATTCGTACCCAGGACGATCCTGGTAATAAAAAGGATTACCCATGATTACCCTGGGTAATAATGAGGTGTACCCAGGACGACATTAACCGATTCAGCGCTAGTTCACCTGTAGAGCGACACGAAGGCAAAATGTGACCCTCCGCCACAAAACCAGTGTAAAGTCAAATGGAACATGAGCCTTAACGTACTCACATGACACCAGGAGATAAAGATAGAGACAGGCATGACAGGATCACTCAGACTTCACAATAGACAGACAACACCGAAACTGACAACTGTAAACCGCCACCACAAAACCAATCGTCAGTCACTTTCAGGTTGGCAATTTCGGTCCAATGTACTAGTCTAAGTATTGTCAAATTCAGTATTGTCTGCGTGTGTGTTGTGAGGTCTGAGTGATCATGTCTATCTTTATCTCCTGGTGTCATGCCAGTACGTTAAAGGCGGTGACAGACTAGCGCGACGCCGCGCGGAGCTAAGCGTTTTCTTTTGTGTTTTCAGGCACCGCTGAGCACCATGTGCAGTGGAGCGCAAAAACACAAAAGAAAACGCGTCCTGTACGCACTAGTCTGTCACCGCCTTTAAGCAGGTGACAGACTGGCGCGTACGCAGCGCGTCCTGCAGGCGTTCCACCAATCATATCATTCGGTAGCTGTTTCGGTCCATGTTACCGCCTCACTGATTGGTTGAACGCTTCCGACGCGCTGCTTACGCGTTAGTCTGTCACCGCCTTTAGGCTCATATTCCGAGCGGCTTTACACTGGTTTTGTAGCGGAGGGTCACAAATTACCTGTCCTTTTTTACCCATGAGCTGACTTGTCAAATTAAAAAGAGCTTTTTGTCACGGCCATATGATTCAACTTTGTTAGTGTAGTATTGACACTTTGCACTATATTAAAAGCTGATTAAACAAAGAACATTGGGCGAGGTCAAGTTTTGAGTACAATCCGATTGAATTTAGGTAAAGTTTACTCAAGGTTAATTTGAGCTCTTTACCCCGAGCTGAAGTTTACTCTTATGGCAAGCCGTGTGTAGGCCTACTCATATTAGAGAAACCCGGTATTTCTAAGAAAAACTTGGTATTTCGATCGAAAAACCATGTATTACGCCGAAAAACATGGTTTTAAGCGAGTTACTCTTAATATTTCGACACAAATACCTTGTTTTTCGCTTAAAACATCGTATTTCGATGTAAAACTAGGTAATTCAGGCGAGAAACAAGGTTTTACGGCCGTATCTTGAAAAAGCTGGCAATTCTACCGCAAAACATGGTTTTTCGTGAATTACCGAGTTTTAAGCAAGAAAGTTGGAGAAAAACAAGGTATCTCGAAAGAAACTTGGTTTTTCGAGAATTACCAGGTAATTCCATTTTCGCTGGTTTTCCCCAGTCGACCTCGTTCCCTGGTCTTGTTTCGTGAATGTGTTACCTTGCTGTTCTTCCAATGGCAATAAAGCAGCCACATGACGCTGGGTAATCTGTGGTCGACACAAGAAACCGCAGGTTTCCAATGCGTGAATGTGCACACACATTCATCATAAATTGATCATAGTCGGCGTAAAATCTGGACGGAGTATGAACCAACCCTAAAGGCGGTGACAGACTGGCGCGTAAGCAACGCGTCTGGAAGCGTTCAACCAATCAGGGAGGCGGTAACACGGACCGAAACAACTACCGAAGAATCTGATTGGCGGAACACCTGCAGGACGCGCTGCGTACGCGCCAGTCTGTCACCGGCTTTAGGCTTCCCTAAGGCTTCCTGTACATAGAAGTATACGGTATTCGGTATTTGGTGCACGTTTTGTTATGCACGCGTATACTAGAAAACGAACAAGCTTATTTCAATGAGCGGGTTACATAGCCCTATACGAGGAACGGTGCACGATTTTTCCTCTGCGTATACTGACCGTAGTCGGGAGAATAGGCATAGATTGGTCAGTTTACTTATTTCTAAATGATATTTTTCGTTGATTTTCAGCAGAAATATATCAAAAACAAAGTAAATATTGGTATTCACCAGTGCCTGGTTGTGAAACAAAGTTCAGGTTCGATAATTCAGCAAAGGAAATATTTTACAGAGTGCAGGGCCGTATTTAAAGGGGATGAGGGGGGCTGTTGCCCCCCCCCTGAGCCAACCAAAAAAAGTGATTTTCATGCGGATTTGGGCAAAAAACGGCAAAAAGAGGTCTTCTGCCCCACTGAGAGGCTCCTGCCCCCCCCGACCAAAAAGTTAAATACGACCCTGGAGTGCCCCCAAAATGCTAACCCTTTCTCGGTCACTAGGGGGTTGTGTGTAAAAAACGTCCTGACACATCCTCTACACGACTTAGTACTTTCCGAAAATGCAAATCGAACGACCAAATTGCCGAGTTCAGCCCAGCGTATATCCTATATAAATCGCCGTGTCCGTATACCGTATACCGTATAGAGTATACCGAATACCGTATACTTCTATGTACAGGAAGCCTAAAGGCGGTGACAGACGAGTGCGTACGCGACGCGGAGCAACGCGTTTTCTTTTGTGTTTTTGCGCTCCACTGCACATGGTGCTCAGTAGTGCCAGAAAACACAAAAGAACGCTTAGCTCCGCGCCGCGTCGCGCTAGTCTGTCACCGGCTTTACATAGAAGTATTCGGTATACGAAAACGCCGGTTAACAAAGGCATTCCGAGGATTCACCACCGTGAAGCCATTGTAAATCTATAATGTTTCACTATTCCATCAGATGATATGGACTACATATCCACGAAGGATTGTGTTGTTATGGCTGCAAACGATCGCGTTATCTTCTGCAAAACATGCCATCCTTTCCACCTCCTACGTAGTGTGTATAACCTCCATATTTTGTTCGGTTTCACAGGTTGCACCGTCCTTCCGTATCCTACTCCGCCACTTTCCCCTTCCTCCAGCGTCTTCCGGGTCCAGAGAGGGTAAACAAGAACTGAACCACAGAAACTTCCCCAATCGCTTCGTTGGTATTACCGCCCGTCACTATACCCCAATGGCTAATAATTAGGCTAATTATCAGAGCACTACCATCGCTCTTATGCTGTCATTTTGTGCCACCCTCAACCGTCGTGTTTTCTTCAGCAACTGTGCGTACACATTTCAACCTGCACACGGGTACTGATTTGCTAGTACATCATAACAGCAAGGTGATCGCAGCTTGCATTTCCGCGCTGGTCACATATTCCTGAATCATTGACAACCGCCTTTGAATTCAGTAGCTGTGAGCTGTCATTTGTCATCACGACATCCAGCAGGTGGCCCTTCCGATGTGTTGGATCACAAACGTGTTGAGTAAAACCAAAGCCACTAATGGTACTAGTGAATTTCAACGTATCAGCATCATTGAGCTGGTCCAAATGCAAATTTAGTTCAACGACTATGATGCATTCATTCTGTAGGACAATGAGGGATTCAAGGAAACTGCACCACTCCTCAAAGAACACGCTATTAGCCATTTCTCTTGGATGCTACAAACTCGCCAGAAAACCGCCCGACATTCGCCACAAAATCGCCGCCAATTCGTCACTAAATCGCCGAAATATCGCTCAAAAACCGTCGGAAAACCGCCACAAAAGGGAGTTTAAGAAATCTAATGATAAACGTTAACTTTACGAGAACGTTATTTTTTGTACTAAAAATGCAATATAAAATGTAGTGATTTTTGTGTAGTATAAAAAATATCTTGTCGTAAAGTTTATGTTTATCGTTTGATTTCTTAAACTCCCTATTATCGCCGCCAATTTGTCACTAACTCGCCCAAAAACCGCAGGAAAATCGCCTTCTCTCTTCGGCGATTTTCCGGCGGTTTTAGGGCGTTTTTTCGCCGATTAATTTGGACAAGGTCCCTAAGTAGGGCTTAACGTGTGCCGTGTACCCTCATTTTGAAGATGCCGACGTCTGCTTATAGGCTGCAAATCATGTGACATCATGTTTAAGCGTCTGGAGATACCAACACTTCTGATACTGATTCATCTCCAAATATCATCTTCTAGCTCACCATTGAAGGAGTGGCAGGAAGCTCATTCTGGGGCGACATCGCTATAGATGATATCACCTGGTCACCAGGGTACTGTCCAACACGTAAGTTTCGGATTTATCATGCTCCCACGAATCTGGCTGTCGATGATGATTTTTATCATGATTCATCAACTTCTCTTACTCGATCCTCGGGCTTACCATCTGCTTACCATCTGTTTTTGTGTTTCGACTTGCTCTCTAACGACTTGTGATGTTGTTGTTTGGGTAGTTTTGGCCTACTCTGAATTGGTAAATACAGGAAACCTGTCCAATGTTAATTGAGCCTGGCATTCTAATTAGGATATCGATCCGTCCGTCAGTACGCCATGAGTATGGTGGTGATATGATGATAAGATCAAGTTCAAAATTTGGAGTGATTTCATTTCAGCATGGCATTATATATGCAACAAGGCAGATATAAGGGGCCGAATTCACCAAGGGTGATCATCGCGCGATTAAGACTTAGACGCGTGTACCTTCTTCAAAAGCATGGTGGAAGTGTGTGCATTTAGTGAAGTTCTAAGTCTTAATCGGGCGATGATCACCCTTGGTGAATACGGCCCAATGATTTTGGCTTTTCGCACGTCTGGTACTACTTTATGAATAGAACAGATAATTTACCCTTAACACTTATATTTCTTTCCTTTCTATATTTTTCAGAGGCATGTACATCTTTTTTTGTCATGAGACACATGACGATCACAGGAGAAAACCGTCAAGGCGGTGAAGTCACAGTCACATGTAAACATGAGTGGCTGGTGATTAATAAGAACGGGAAGAAGGAGATGGTATTGAAATGCAATGATTCACGGTGGGACATTTCACCTGATCGGCTTAGCTGTGTGGGGGGTGAGTAATGCTGAATCGGTTAATGTCGTCCTAGGTACACCTCATTGTTACCCTGGGTAATCCTTTTTGTTACCCAGGACGATCCTGGGTATAAATAAGGTACCTTAACATTACCCAGTTTTAAAATCCGCGCCATTTTTCACCTGCGCCCGAGGTTGTGGTACGTGCGTTCACATTCTCGCTGGCAATTGCCCCTCCCAGTGCATATCATGGTGTCGCGTGCAAGCTACTTCAGTTTCGCATTAACTTTGACACCTGCTTTCAACTTGTATCTACCATTACCGACATCCACCAGATTTTTCTTCAGCTCTCTTCCTTTTGAAATGAAAATTCCATCCATATAGGATGGAATAGATTGCAAAAATACGCCTGTAAATCGCAGTCTTTTACGCGAGTTGCCATTCAGACAGCTGCTGACAATCACCACGTCAAAATGCACGTGTATAAATTCGTGGCGGACTAGAATAAGATAGTACCGCACCTCGAGCGCAGGTGGAAAATGGAGCGGATTTCAAACTGGGTAATGTTAAAGTACCTTATTTATACCCAGGATGGTCCTGGGTAACGAAAAGGATTACCCAGAATACCCAGGGAGGTGTACCCAGGACGACATTAACCGATTCAGTGTGAGTAATGACGACGACAACAACGAGTGAATGTCAAGGTAACAACGATAACAGTCAAAATATCGGCAGATATTTTATAATCAAGGTTTAGATATTAACTACTTTAGAAATAAGTATTCCGTGATTGGAATGTTGTAATTGAATTGCCCGCAAGTGGGATTCCTGTGGAAGGAAATCCGCCTCCACAGGTCGTGTGCTGAGTCCAAATGGCCAGGCAGAGATCACAGATGATGTAGGATAGACTGACCAGGCAACAAAGGGGAAGATCGACAAGGGCCGTTATCTCTAGACAGGGGTTGACATCAAGGGAGTTTAGCTGGTCAGAGGAGACTAAGTTTTTGGTAACAATATTCGATTTTAGGACATTCGTTCGATTTTAGTTGAAATTCATTTGAACAAATCACCGCGTTTGTTCGATATTATCCCATATCCATTCGATTTTATCGTATACAATGTTCGATTTATCGCATATAATATTCTATTTTATCGCACATATGTTCGATTTTTAGTCAAAGCAAGATTCGATTGTGAACATCGAACAAATTTCTAGAACTTCTTAAAATCAAATAATTATTTGATGAAAATTAAAATATTAAAAAATCGATTCAAAGCGAATGGACATTCAATATAAAAGCAAATTTGTTTGATATAACCGAATGACCCTTTTGATAACTATTGAACAAACATTCGAAAAAGTGAATAAGCTTTTCGATATTAACGAATAACCATCCAACAGGCTATTGGATTTGGATCGAACAAGTCATTCGATTTGGATCGAACAACTCATTCCATTTGGATCGCATGACCCATTCGATTTTCGTCGCAAATGTAGGGGCCTATTTGACTCCGATTGTGGCTAGCTTTCGTGACGTCGTGAGGTTAGAAAACATATTTTCGACAAACTGATATCATACTTGATCTCGGGGTTGGGCACTCTGACCTAAACAACAAATCCATGGTTTCACCAAAATCAAACTAAAATTTGCATGCCAGTAATGTGTCTGTAACTTTACATAAGAATATTGACGATATTCTAAATAATACAATTCAGTCAACAACCGTTAAATCTAAACATTGGTTATTTAATTAGAAGGCCTATAATTACCGTACGCCCTCTATTATCAGAAAAAGTAACTTAATGCCCACCCTTTTGATTGATTACTAAGTTGTACATTCTTGGTACTTATACCGTAGAGTCGGTTCTATAACATCAATCCAAAATTCAAGATTAGCAACGCCCATTTTACTACGTACTGGTCACATGTTGGTCAAGACTGACATTCGTGACGGGGATTTGAATAGGCCTCAGTACTAGGCGCTATTACGGATTGTGCTTTCATGGAATGGGGATCCATTTCACCTGTATACGGCGGCATTGGACTGACAACATAGGCCTAGTGATATCCCACCACCTCATGTCTTGTTCGCAAGGCACAGTGGGCTTTAAAAAGGGTAAAGTGAAAAAAAATGTTAAGACCATGCATGAGACCTGTGCTACATCTTACTTAAGGGTATGAATTATGATTTTATGAAAAAAAGAAAAAAATCTGTTGGGAAATTTTTGAGAAAAATGCATTTTTCTGAAATGACCATTTTTGAGAAGTGACAATTTTAAAAAATCTTTATTTTACCAGAAAAGAATTTATTTTTTGTCTACATTCGCTTTTACCCATTTGTGATATTTGGGTTGCCATGGTAACCTTTTTACAGTTGCCATATCAACCGTATTTGTTTTTACATCAGTACGTTTCTTTTTTTGTGTTTTACTGGAAGCAACGGAAATGTATAGTCACTGAAAATGGTGGAACTTCCCCTAGGATTTTGTAAGGCGGCCGTTCCATAGAGTTAACGTTTTCACTTTTCACTTTTCCCGTTTCATCCCGTTTTAGCCCGCTTGGCCCATAGGCCAAAAGGGCTTATGCTGTGCTTGGCGCCTTTAGTGGTGGTCTGTCGTGCGTGCGTACGTGCGTGCGTGCGTGTGTCCATAAACTTTTCCCTTGTCAGATGGATAGCGCCTTCAGTTTTTGACCGATCATTAAGACCGCCCCATCTCAATGGGGCGGTCTTCCCTGTTTTTACTGAATTTTTCTCTCTCTCTCTGGATCTCTCCATCCAATCTGCGGTTCTCCAACGATAACTAACGAAAAACGCCATGTATCGCGGTAAAACTTTCAGGAATTGTAGATGTGCGTATTACACAGAACCCTATTGATTCTTGGGGTCATCCGTGTACAAATAGTGCGAAATTTGGGTGAAATTTCTCGTTTTATCTATATTTCATGACTGGTTCAAACTGAGTGACTGAAATGCCATCTTCAGGCAATTCATAGTACTATTACTATCACTTCTAAACATGCAGCTAACATTACACATGTGCTTTTAGTTCGTTATGTATGCTGAAGATGGCGTTGTGATCACCCTGGACTGGTTCCTCTCTTGATTGATGATTCAATGGATGTGGGGAAGAGTCAATCCCTTTCTGGTCCTCCAGATATCTGTTATTGGACCCTGTTGGCTGTACATAGCACATAGTTCAGTTTATCACTGAATGGTAGTGACCTTTACAGCTTCTCCTTCTGAAGTTAGTAGGGAGAAATCAAGTCTCCCTCTTTGGAAAAAAGTCTCCCTGCTTTTTAGGAATGGGAGACTTTTATTCTCCCTATTTCAAAAACCTGGCACCAACCCTGGCCGCTCGATAATAATTCTCGATGGGTCAACTCTGTCTTAGCTCCCAATTTCCAAGGGCGGTCTTTCAAATTGACTGGTAAGTCAATTTCTAGTTTTCATATTGCATATGGGCGTGTATCACCACAAAATATAGGTCATGTTCGATTTTGGGTGCGATGCGATTTCTACTTTGGCCAGTAGGGGGCGTTTTGTGAAAAAATTCAAAGGCCTGTATTTTGAGAATGGCTTGAGCTATCCTGATGAAACTTTGTTTGTGTGTACCTCTAGTCTGTGGTGACCGGCACACGAAATTTCAGCGCAGTCTGATTCCTGACTTTGCCACTAGGGGGCCAAAACGAAAGTATCAAATTTTTCCTTGTCAGATGGATAGCGCCTTTAGTTTTGGAAGGATCATTTTCATATTGCACACAGGTGTGTATGACCACAAAATCTTGGTCAAGTTCAATTTTGGGTGCGATGCGATTCCTATTTTGGTTGGTAGGTTTTGTGAAAAACTTAAAAGGTTTATATTTTGATAATCGTTTGAGCTATTGCGTTGAAGCTTTGTATATATTTACCTCTAGGTTGTAGTGACTTCCTGACGAAATTTCAGTGAAATCTAGTTCTTGACTTTGCCACCAGGAGGCCTAAGCCAAACTCACAAAATCTGCTTTTTCTCCTAAACTAAGCAACGGAACTTCATCAATTTTGTATTATAGGTACATGTATATCTAACAAGGAAGTATAACATAATGCCCGAGTTTTTTATTTCACCTACTTTTCAAGGTCACAGAGGTCAAAGTTTGTCTGAAATTACCAGGAACCTACAGAATGTGTTGGGCATCATCGGTAGGCTGATGTAGCCACTGAGTCTGCTCAAGTCATTTCAAGTTGCGGGCCTCACCCCACAACCTGATGGTCACTATCGTGAATTGGTATGATCTACTTCTTGGTGACCTGAGTCGTCAGATGACGAGGATGATGAAGATGTACAATTTAATGACAATATGCAGTTGTAAATGATGACATAAAATCCATTCTTAATGCATTATAAATCTGGTTGTGACTCAGGGATACCCTCCTTCCCCAGACCATGGGCAATCTGGTGAGACTCCACAACAGAAGCATGCAGGCTGACATAATGTTTCTGAAAAACCTGAACCTGATGTTCCAACTCCCCCCCCCCCCTCGCTTCACTTGAAACCATCCTTATTGCTTTCCCGAAGGAGAGCATGTTTCGGTTTCCATGTAAAACCAACGAATCAAACCTGAAAGAAAATGACAGTGATTATTTTCATAAACCATGTCATGGTCTGAAGAGAGGACACGGAGGAGAAAATCTTATTCCCACTCTCATAAATGAATTAAAACCCTACAACCATTAGGCTTGTGGTAATCGACTCGACGCGACGCGACCACTCGATGACTCGATGGTTGCTAGGGCGGTGGTATTTGGGTTAAGCACAGTAGTACACCTGCCATTACATAAAATGGTACCTTAGAAAATTTGTTGCAGAAATAAACCTTCCCACTTTGACTCATTTTACATAATCTTTACATAATCTGGTTGATCTGAGCCACTGACCTAATTGCACCTCGCACCCCTCTGGTTATGAGTGAGCCATTCAAGCATTAGGCAATCATGTGTATCAAGGCAAGGGGAATGTATGATGGCTAGTACATGTATTCATAAAAGTTAGCAAATGCTTTTAGTTAAGATTTGCACAGCAATGTCCAATTTAACTGTACTGCAAAACTTGAAGTAAAAGCATTTTTGCTATCTTTTATGAATATCAGCCAATGGTTACGGCCATTGCTGCGTGGCCAGTGCAGAAACACGACGCAGGTTGTATATATTCTCGCATAGTCATAAAACTGGAGTGTGATATTGATGGCGACGAAGTTTCCTTATGTTTGAATCCACAAATTATCTCGAAATGGTAGCAAAGCATGGGCGCATTTGTTGGCCAAGGATGGGCGTAGGCCTACCTGGATCAGCGAGATCGTGCGTCTCAGAAATACAACAGGGCCTACATGCGATAAGACAACAAATTTATCCCGATTCACACGATGACAATTTTTCTTACCAGTATCATTATTCCTCTTTTTATTTACTAGTGCAATTACTAGGCCTACTTGGCCGATTTGCGCGTTTTTAAGCTTCCCTAGCAACCATCGAGTCATCGAGTGGTCGCGTCGCGTCGAGTCGATTACCACAAGCCCAACCATTATGGGACCTCACATGCATATTATAATGATCTGCAGCGACCTTCCACCCAAATTGGGTCAGAACCAGTAAACTAAGTACTCACTCTATTAACCCAAAGGGCTCAATACAGTAAAACCGATAGGAAATCACCTTGCACCAACATCCAATCAAATTCGACCTCAGTAAAATTTGTCCAGATGGGGTATATAAGGCATTTAATTCACCTATAACTGCCACGTTACCCGGTAGCCAATCAGGACCATCGTTTCAAAGTTACCTGCAATTCCGAGTTATGATCTGTCATCGACTCAACTCATTACCGCAACTAAAAGTTATTTCCTCAAGAGATCCTACTCGTTTACAATTATTCCTCGCGGAAATAATTCAATGTTTATTCCATGAGTTATCAGCATGTGTTATATGACTGTGAACAGACAATATTACACATTCCCAGGCTTGCCAGAGACTGACACAGCAGGTGGCTCTCTCTCTCTGACCGTACATGCTCAACTGTTTTTACTGTCGAGATTGCATAATCAATCAACTGCATCCTGCCCCAGCGATCACGTTAATTAGGAATATCGGGTGGCCCAGAAAAAAACGATAACAATTTTCATTAGCTCACCCGTGAGCTTTTGTCGTGGTGCAGCGTCCGTCGTCGTCGTCCGTTAGCAGGGCACGTTTTGTAACCACTGGAGCTATTGATCTGAAACTTGGTACATATATACCCCCAGGTCAGATGACCTATGACACCAAGTTTCGGTCGGATTCGCTTCTTGGCTTGGCCTCCAGGTGGCCAAAACCAAAAACACAACAAGAGAACATTGTAAATGTCGTATGGTTCCCGATCTGATTTATGCACCGGTCAATGAGAAGTCTGAACCCCCCCGTTCAGACATTCGACACTTATTCGACACTTGAAGGGAAACTGTTCGCCAGGAACTCGACACCAGTTCACCCAGAACCACCAGCACTTTCGCCAGGAATTCGACACTGCTTTTTTCTTCAACCCCCAGGACCTCACCTTTTTTTCGACATCAGTTTGTTGAGGACGCCAGGAATTCGACACACATTGTGGGGGGGGGGCCCTGTGACCAAAGGATACAGAAAGCCTGCAACGGTTACACAGGCACCGAAAAGCAGCGGCGTCTTCCTGTGTTTTTCGATGTTTAATCAATATAGGCTTCTAGACTAGGCCTACACTACAGAACAACTCCAAATACATTCATTTTGAGAATCATGCATATGAACACTTATTTATTAAGTATTTGAGAAAGAAATCCCTGAATAATCTCTCAGCCTGTTTGGCCCCGCCTACATTTGTACCTTCTTGCAGCCATTTTCTCCTCTGTCATCCTCGTTCCCGGCAGGTTAACCACCGTACTGTCACAACTCACCTGTTGCTCATTTGCAGAACTGACGGTCGCAACATCTGTATTGCGTCCATCAGATGCTAAAAATAGCAATACGAGTCAGACGTTCGGACTACTCCACCACATAGTACATGCACAACTGTCCTAGAAGCGAGGTTGTGAAATCGCACATGGGTTTCGTGACGAATTTCTGTCGTCGGACGACACGCATTCGACAGCGGCTCACCGGCTCGCCAGGAATGCGACGTTTACGTTAAAATTACTCGACAGGAATTCGNTCGGGAACGACCACAAGTGATCGACAGGCATGATTAAAAACCGCAAAGCTCTGCCACATTACATGACTTCCGCATTCCATTAGGTCGAAGATAGGTGTTGCCAGACTTTACACCTCAACGGCAACGCACGGTAGCGTTGCTATGATGCGCTTTGGGTAAATCTGTGACGTCATCGTGACGTCATCAAATCATAAGTTTGAAATTAAATCTAAATTTACAAACAAACTGCTGAGCGAAGTGACTAATTGCGCCATCGATACATCATTTCTAGTCCTCCTTAACTTTCATGCGAAGTTTGAGCGCTTAACAATGCCGTATTGTGTGTTTTTGGCACGCTGTTTGCCAGAAGCCGAATTTCTTTTACATGATGATAAATTCAGAGTCGGACCGCCTGTGACGTCAGCAGCTTCGCTATCTGGGCGCTGCGCGGCGTTCCGGGTCCTTTGCGTCAAGGGGTTTTAGTAGGTAAAAGACTAAAGTGGACGGTACAGTTACTTATAATGAACGTTAGGTTACGTTCAGCTTGTAACCTGGAATGTGATTGGTTACGCCGTCATTTTCCACCAGAGTGGCGCTGCGGTTGTGAACGTAAGCTTGATTATATGCAACGTGCAGCTTGTGATTGGTTCAATGTCAGGCTTTAGGACAAGCCTCTTTATGAATATAAATGAGCTAGTTGTAGTTGACTGGTGAATAACGAAGGGTATGTAGAATGAATACCTCGTTATATTTTGCTGGGTAATGACTGCACAGTGAAATGAGACATACTGTTGAGTACATCCAGAGCTGCGTCATTCTCGGGGTCGTTCTCATTCTTGTATACTCATGCAGGCAAGAAAGCACTGTCTTGACTGGCGCAGTAAAGAATGAAGATTGCCATGGCAGGCGCAGGCGGGAGGGCAGATTAAAATCCCTCATGAAGCATGGCAATTGCCAGGAAAATTATGGAAGAATTTGCGATATGTCGGATGCGCATGGGCGTGGCTGGTCCCTGGTGTTTGAGGCTGTGGATGGGGGTGGGGTGCACTCATATGGCTAAATGGAACACCACTGCAGAAAAAAGGAAAGTAACGTTCTGCATGCTTTGACTAAATTCAACCAATACTGTAAAGCAAGATAATTTCGCGGCTGGAAATGTTCACGAATCAAGAATTATAGACATATTCGCGGCTGGATATTTTCGCGAGTCTCTGCCATTTTTTCAGTTTTTTTTTCACGGTCTATATTTATCACTTGCATGTATTTATAGTCGCGACAGGAAATTTTCGCGACTCATACACTCTCGCGAAATTCGCGAAAATTTCCTGCACGCGAAATTTTCCTGCTTTACAGTATATTGGGCCAAATTCAAAGTGTCGGACTTTCCCTGTAGCCTACTATCTTCCTGAAACTAATATTTGATAGTATGTGTGATGAATCCGCAGGGGCACAGGTTGTGTTATCTGAACGTGTGATAGCTGGTCTGTGCAAAAAAATAATAATTTCTAACACTTTTTAAGCGGAACTCTCTGAAGCTTTCGGGTGCGCCAAGTGCACCCGCCCCAGCCTACGCCCTGGTGCAAGGAGTGATGAAGAAGCCCATATATTTGGTAACGCAATATTTCTCCAGACACTGCGGTTTTCTCCTGCTACCGGTATTATTACTGACCGAAAACCCTTAGCAGCGAATGATACTGGATTTTCATTCAATACCTTTACCGCCTGGAAATCTTTTTCATACATGTAGGTTGGTTTGTGATGGGAATATCCTGGCCATGACGTGGTGCTGGTAGATAATCCAGTGGTGGTAAAAGCGGTGGTGGTGGTGATGACGGAGGGCCAAGCAGAGGAAAATAATGCAGCCTTTCCCAGCTGCCTACTGTCGCAACAAGCTCCCTCTTTGTATAGCAGTGTAGCCTGCAAACCGACCTCTTCTATAACCCCAGTAGGCTATCTGCACAAGGTATAAAAACAACGCCGCCGCCTTTATTGCAGCTGTTGATGTCACTAATTAAGAAACAGAAACATTAGGGTTTTTTCACAGAGCACTGCTCTCCCAGGCGCATGCTTTCATCGGTATTCATATGATAATAAGGTGATTTCGTAGTAGAGTTTACCATCTGTCCATTCCTGGGCCGATGTCTGATTGGCTGCTTACGATTAGGAGGCGTGGATCTCAATGCGGTAATAGGGGTGTTTTTAAAGTCGACTGACCCAACGCTGTTGGACTCGTCTGTATGGTACCGCTCTTGCCCGGCTTGACCAGGAGCTGCTGCCGCCTGGTGTTAGCTTAAGTTAATGTCGAAACAATTAATAAACAAAAAAAAGACGACTGCACATGCTATACGAGAATCCCGGGACGAATCAACGACCAGATAAAATCTGTTGCATCCGTAGAATCGAGTTACGAGTGGATCACTTATTGCCTAGCAGAGGATAAAGTACAAAACAGTAGGCTACATCCTCATTCAGTCGGGTCAGTCGACTTTAAAAACACCCCTACCGCATTGAGATTTGCCGCCAGTACGCCTAGTTTTATTCTGTCGACAAAGAAAGAACAGAGTCTGTTGACATACACCAAGCAATCCAGTTCAGAGCGCACATACAGTGCTCCGCGCTGTGCGCCAATTAACGCTCACAATAGACGCTATGCTCTAATCCCCCCAATGCGCGTTAAATGACAAAAGGCTTATGCGCCACAATTGAATTCTTATGCTCTTTGCTTGCTTTGGACTGCGCTTCTTGTGCCCCTATTATTAAGGTGACAAAAGGTTATGTGCTCACTCATTCAACCCTTCTGCACTATTGACCAGCGACGCCCACTGTTTACACCTGCAATGTGCTGGTAGTTTCTAACCTGTTTCCTTGGGCGTCCGACGGTGGCGCTTCGTATCGGAGCACGAATAGTCAGTGCCACCATCGGAGCCCAGGGCCCGTATTCATAAAACTACTTTAGTCTAAGTGTGACACTTATCCTTTGTTCAACACAAAAGATAAGTATCATACTTTGACTTAAGTATGTTTATGAATATGGACCCAGGGAACCAGGTTAGTAAATTTCTAGCCAATGAAACATCAGCGGTGTACAGTCAGTCATTCATTCAGCCCACCCCTTATTGTAATATGAATGGTGCAGAAAGCATGCGCTTGGGAGAGCAGTGCTCCATGATAAAACCCTATTCACTCCACCAGACGCGTTATGCAAAGTCGTGTAAGGGTCAACCCATTTCATTCAAATTATCAATAGTGCAGGCGGAGCCCATTGTAAAATGGGCTGGCTTTCTATTCATTAGCGTAACGTAACGGTAACGTATCGGTAACTTATACATTGTCACGTGACTGCAATTCACCAATCATGGCTGGCGTACGAAAGCTTCATGGACGTAAAATCATACGTTATAAGTACACTTTAGTCTTTTACCTAGTGAAACGTAGTATATTGAATAATCAGGAAGTTGATCGTGTCGTTTTACCTTCATCCTACATGACTCTACTTTGAAACAACTGCACGACGAACATTATGACGTAGCACCGGCTCACCGCCGCGTCATGACCATAGTCACGTCACGTCGTTAGAGCAGTGGACGTGGTGGAGCGAGGTAGAAATAGCGACAAATATCGCTTGTGCAGTAACCATTTCAGTGACGAAGGCTACGAGAGGGACCTGCAGACAGAACAATTGGAGACACAGTAAAAAAAGCTGAAATCGGATGCCATTTCTACCATATTTTTGCACAAATCTGAGGTTAAAGGCCGATGAGTGACGTCGTGGCGTCACCGTGGCGTAAACGAGTGAGCCGGAGCTACGTCATATCGCATTACGCAATGGCTGCCTCCATCGGCGCTGAACCTTAGGTACAAATTGGCCAACTAAATGTTAGCTAAAGTAAGAAAGGTGGTTCAACTGCAAAATTTGTTAGAATGAAGTTTATTGAAAGGATCGGGCTGCATTAATTCGCTAATGATAATGTCCCTTTAAGGTTCCTGTCATACTCATACTGCCTTCGTTTAGACCGTAGTCATAGAATATTGATAGAGATTTATTTTTCAAACACTTAGAACGGTAGATGATTCCCAGTGTGTATAAACGTGTGTAGATATAATTGCACATCTGTAACTCCATCACAAAAAGAAGGCGAGCACAAAAATCGACACACAATGTAATAAAGTATAATAGTCAATTTCCAGAATATTTAGCAAATTTTCGACCCCAACTGGGGGTATTCTTCAGGCTGGAGCTTTACAATCTGAAACTGTAGAAAAGACTGAGCTGAAACCCAAATGTAGATCTGAAGTATCCAACCCAAACAGGACGGGTCGGCAATTAAGGAATGAAAAGAGTAACAAGCTTGGACTCTTGTTTTTCATTCCTTAATTGCTGACCCGTCCTGTTTGGGTTGGATACTTCAGATCTACATTTGGGTTTCAGCTCAGTCTTTTCTACAGTTTCAGATTGTAAAGTTTGTACCGCGTTTTTGGTTGAGTGTTTCCGTGGGGGTTGTTACTTAATTCCCTGTGGTGGTAAGTGGTGACTCTTAGGATATTTTCAGCGGTTCAGCTTTTTGAGGCGTTACTCGTCTTGGTGCTTATGCTAAGGTAGAATACTTTCCCGTTGACTGGTCGCAGCAAGGTTGATTTTCCAACGTACTGGCATCACTGGCCGCCCTCTCTGTCCTCGCTTTGGCTTTGGCAGGTTACTTTCAAATTGAACATTTCAACATCTGCTTGCTTCTCTTTGCATTTGTGGTGAAATTTTATTGAATTAGCCTGGTATTTTGTACCTTAACCTCCGATATACAATACAACAGTTAAGGTTCCTGTCATACTCATACTGCCTTCGTTTAGACCGTAGCCATAGAAATGATAGAGATCTATTTTTTTCCAAACACTTAGTACAGTAGGGCTAATTACAGCCTTCCCTGGTTTATTCCGTAGTGTGTGCGAATAAAACATTGGCGGAGGGTGGTGTACGGTACCTAAAGAGGAAAATATGGACCCCCCTACCGGTACTGGTTCTGGTGGACAATTCGATAGGTCTGAGGTATACAATATCTGTTTGGAGATGTTGGAGGATCTCGATCTCCACCAGCGGGCAGAAATCATTAGAGCTTTAAGCCGCGCAAAGCCAACCACTAAACTTGACGCCAGGAAACCAGCACAAGCCCCCATATAGAGAGGGCAACCCCAACGTTCATGTTCAGTCGATGGGTCGTGGAATTGCTAATTCATTTATGAGGGTACGACCTAAAGGGCTCCGCACACTGGCGACTAAAATGGGGGCGACTACCAATGCGACTACTGCGTCGCCTGCCGTAATTACCTTTGCGGTCGATCAATGATGTCATCCACGACATCACTGATCTTCCAAAGAAGCATTTGTCGCAAACAAGTCAACAAAAACTAAAAAAACTGAAAAATGTTCAGTCGCTTCTGTGGTCGCAAGGCCGGTCGCCTACAAAATCGCTCGAAAAAATCGCTAGTGTGCGGTGCCCTTAACATAGGTCGTGGTCAAACTGTTGGAGAATTATTGCGACATAGCACGCCCCGTGACGCGTCTAAGATACCCCCATAGGTGCTGAGCGAAAGCGTTTACAGTTCCAAGACTTGGAAGGTGATTCAGGAAATCCAAAGCAACCTCATTATGTTGTGCATGCGCCGCGTTTACCCTCTTTTACTGGCGATAAGAAGTCAGATGTGTCCCTACCGGCAGTGGAGGGCCGAGGTAAAAGGTTTATTAGCGGACCGTGGACTGCCAGTTCACACAGTTGTTAATGCCATGCGACGTTCGTTAAAGGGCATGGCGGCAGAATGCTTGCTGCAGTTTGGGGAAGGAATTTTCAATCCCCATGCTGTGTTAGAAGATTTTGATAAGCTATTCGGTGAGGTATTGACTTTGGAACAAATACTTGCAAAATTTTATGTGTCTTCGCAGGAGCCGGATGAGACAGTTACTGCCTGGGGTTGTCGTATCAGAGAAATTTTGTCTAGATGCCCAGATGACACGTATAAGTCGGGTCCCCAGTCTCAGGCAATACTTCGACAAAAATTTTGGTCTGGCCTTCGTAATGAAAAGATTAAGACAGCTACGCGTCATAAATATGACGCGGGCGCAAGTTATAGTGAGTTATTGGTGGCAGCTAGGTCAGTTGAGCAGGAGATGGGTTTAGGAAAACCTAAGCCAATCAGCCAGTCTCTGAAAAGTCAACGGCCGATGAGGTCAATAAACTTGATCTGGTGTTAAAAAAACTCTCTGCCTTAGAAAGCGAGGTTGCGGATTTGAAGAAATGTAAGGCTAGGGAGGAGGCCAAAAAGGCTGATGAACAAGTCCGGTCGGAGAAGTCCACAGGTGGAGAGAAACAATATCGATTTCAGGGTAAATGCAATTACTGTAAGAAAAAGGGACACAAGGTGTCTGACTGTTTTAAATTGAAGAACAAGAGTTCGGAAAACCGAGACCAACCTTTGACCAGGGGCAGTCAAGGGTCCAAGGAGTGAGGCCCCATAATGTCCTTGTGGGTAAAGCGTCTGAAACCACAGTTTTACTTGGGGAGAAGTTGGTTGATTGTCTCTTAGATACGGGGTCTGTGGTTTCGACGATTTCCTACTCATACTTCGTGGAAAACTTTCCAAATGTAGAGATTTTACCATTAGATGATTTTGTGGAAATACAGAGTGCGACAGGGGACAAGTTACCCTATCAGGGCTATGTCCAGTTGCCTTTGACCCTTGGCTCCTGTCGCCTTGATATCCTCCTGTTAGTTGTACCTGATACACATTACAACAAACTTGTGCCGTTGTTGCTTGGCACTAATGTGTTGACTGAGTTGGCTCCCGAGAGATGTAATATAGAAGATCCGGTGTGGCGTGATGCACTGCGTAGTTACTGTTTGTCTGAAGGTACGATAGGGAATGTGTCAACGAGTAAATCAACAAGATGACATTGTAAATGTCGAATGGTTCCCGATGTACAGGTGCTTCTTCCGGTACATGAATGGTACATTGATAGAGATCAAGATACGTTGATAGAGATCAGATACATTGATGGAGATCAGGATACATTGACAGAAATTAGAGTACATTGACAGAAATTAGAGTACATTGACTGATGGATTACAATGAGGCCCATAGAACTTGATCTCACGCCAATAACTCATCCCGTAATTGACCTTGACCTTGATCTTGATATCTGATGGTTCTAGGACAAATTGGTACTGGACGAAATGTACCAAGGACAAAATGTACAAAAGGTAAAAATGGACAAAAGGCACCCAGACAAATGCTACCTTTTGTCCAGTACATTTTGTCCTGTACGTTTTGTCCGGGCACGTTTTGTCCTGTCACCATATCTGATCATCAAGGTCATTGCATAATCGAAATGGGCATTCTCAATAACCTAAGTATGTCTGATATCATGCCTATACCGCTACCACAGGCAGAGATATTTCAAATTATCAAGTTTGACCTTGACGTTGACCTCTGATTATCGAAGTTGTTACATAATCGAAATCGGCATCATCAATAACCCAAGTATAGGTGATATCATGCCTCTATCTCTACCACAGGCAGGGATATTTCAAAGTATCAAGTTTGACCTTGACCTTGACCTCTGATCGTCAAGGTCGTTGCATAATCGAAATGGGCATCATCAATAACCTAAGT
>NMRB01004380.1:21218-38782 GCA_002633025.1 Notospermus geniculatus
TCAAATATCTCGGTTTTGTCGTGTCCAAAGATGGAGTTGAGATGGACCCAGATAAGGTTAAGGCTGTGAGGGATTGGCCACCCCCTCAGTCGATAGATGAACTCAGGCGTTACCTCGGTTTTACTTCGTATAACAGAAGATTCATTAAAGATTATGCAAAAATCGCTAAGCCTCTCAATGATTTATTGCATGGTCACTCACAACGGAAGAGGCAGAAAGACAAACCTTCGTTTAAATGGGGAGAGGTTGAGCAGAATTCGATCAGAACACTGAAGGAGTTATTGTGCTCTCCTCCCGTTCTTGCTTTTGCTGATTATAGTTTACCGTATGAACTTGAAATTGACGCTTCTAGGAATGGCCTCGGCGCTATCCTATACCAGACCCAGGAGGGTAGGCGTAAACATATATACTTTGCTAGCAGCGGTTTGTCCACTTCAGAGAAGAACAACCCGCCGCACAAGTTAGAGTTCTTGGCTCTGAAGTGGGCAGTTACCGATAAGTTCAAAGATTATCTGTTTGGTACCAAATTTACAGTGAAGACTGACAATAATCCGTTGACTTATGTGTTGACAACGGCAAAACTGGATGCCACAGGGCATCGTTGGTTGGCGGAGTTGTCGGCGTATGATTTTACCATTGAATACTACGCGGGTAAAACAAATGTTGCGGCTGATGCGCTGTCGAGGGCTCCGAAACAGACCAGTTTGATTTCCGAAGAGGTAGTAGATGCTATCTCCCATGCTTTAACTTGCCAGAATTTGGCTGTTGTTGAGTCGTTGAATGCTAGCTTAGATAGTCTTAACATCATACACTAGGTTGAGTCACTGTCTATGGACACTCGCCCAGTAGATATTAAATATCATCAAGAACAGGATAGTTATATCTCTGATATCAAGTCGTCATTGGGGAGGGGTGTTCGTCCTGATGATACTCCACAGTTGAGACCCTGGTTGAGGCATTATAAGTCATTCAAGTTGAATGATCAAGGTGTTTTAGTGAAACGTAGTATATTGAATAATCAGGAAGTCGATCGTGTCGTTTTACCTTCATCCTACATGACTCTACTTTGAAACAACTGCACGACGATATGGGTCACCTTGGTAAAGACCGGGTAGTTGATCTTGTGAAGGCCAGGTTCTTTTGGCCAGGTTATCTTGAAGATGTGGGGAGGTATATTCAATCTTGTGGAAGGTGTCTCAGGAGGAAAACTCCTGACAATGACAGAGCTCCATTAGTGAATGTTTCTACTTCACAACCACTGGAGATGGTTTGTATGGACTTCCTTTCTGTGGAGCCCTCCAGGGGTTGTGAAAACATTCTCGTGATCACCGACCATTTCACCAAATACTCGATTGCCGTCGCGACAAGAAACCAGACCGCACACACTACGGCTAAGGCTCTTTATGAAAACTTCGTGGTTCACTATGGCTTCCCAGGTCGGCTTCATAGCGACCAGGGTAGAAATTTTGAGTCTGCTGTGATAAAGGAACTATGTGCACTCGCTGGTATGACCAAGCCTCGGACGACGCCCTATCATCCAATGGGAAACGGGCAGTGCGAACGTTTTAATCGCACGCTCTTGTCGATGTTGGGTACGTTGTCCGAAGATAAGAAAAGTAATTGGTCACAGTATCTTTCGACCTTTTCTCATGCGTACAATTGTACCAAACATGTCTCCACCGGATAAATTCCTTATTTTCTTATGTTTGGCATCATGGACTACCATGTGTCTGTACTACCTCATACTTCGTACGTACAAACCCATGGAGAACTTCGCCAGAATTCCTGTTTCTCTCGCACCTCGAGTTGCGGTGCACCAATCAGAACACTCGTTAGCCAACCTCGCTGCCAGGTTGGCACCAAGCCAGTCAAATAAAATACCGTCAATTTTCTAAAACCAGAGAAGGTGGGTGTACAGAAAAACTGATGTGGTATTTAGAAATGTTCAGGTTTATTGCAAATGTTACGATCTATGATGAAAATCGTAAACTAACAGCGGGAGTCAGTCCACGAACAGGAACATCCGGTTGGAAACAGCTTCCCACAGCGAAGTTCGTCAAGGGTTTGTGCGAGCGTAGTCGGAGGGCGGAGCGATGTCACAACCCTTGAGTAGTCAAGATGATGTTTGGCAGAGAGCCACTTCTTCCTGTTGATATTACTTATGCCCTCCGGAGTTACGATTCCAACTCAAATGAATCTTATGGCTCGTATATTAAGTCGTTGCAAGAGCGTCTGGATTATGCGTTTACCACAGCTATGAACGAACAGGGAATGGCCTCTAGTAAGAACAAAAGCAGGTATGATCTCAAGGCCAAAGCCTCAGTACTCCAAATTGGTGATTGTGTTCTTCTCCGTAATGTTCACCTGAGGTAAACATAACTTGGCGGACAAATTGTCAACCGATGTTTACACAATTGAGGGTCAACCAAACCCCGACATTCCTGTGTTTTCGGTCCGGCCTGTGAATGGAGGTAATGCGCGTGTGTTACACCGTAACTTGTTGTTGCCTGTTGGAGAGATCCGCGATGAAATAGTTAAGCTAACACCCAAACCCAGAATTCTGCGGAGAAAGAAGTCCGTTCCGCCGCCGCGTGAGATATCCTGCACTAGTGATGACGAGGATGTAGATGTCATAGTTGTTCCTCCCGTTCCTGATGAAATCAAGCCGGCCGAGCCTGCTACCTGACCCGTAGAGGCCAGTTCAACACCAAGTCCCGGCCCAGATGTACCGTGTTGTCCGCCATTGAGAGTTGTTGATGCGCCATCTATGTTGCCCGGAGATGTGGGATCGGCACCAAGTCCAGATGTGACGAGTCCTCCTCCTGTGATAGATGTTGACACGCCACCAGAATGTTTAACTACTGGGGATACCGAGCCACTCGCGGAACCTGTTTCAGCTGATACGACGCCACGAAATGATGAGACAACTACAGCTCCTCCTGTGAGACCCGTGAGGGAAAGGAGACCACCGCGCCATCTCCAGGACTACATTCTCTATCAGCAGCAACCGAGTGTCCCGCCGGAGCCCTGGCGCTCCAAGGTGGATTATTTTATGAACCTTGCGAGTAGGCCGGAAGTCGCTCAGAACCCTTCAATTTTAGATAGAGTTCTTTCTGGGCAATTCTCCGGTAACGGAATTACAAATCAGAGCAACATTTAGTCATATTTTTAGCTCCCACCCTTATCTGGCAAACATGACGCAAACGCAATCAGTCATATCCTGGGCACATCAGTCCAAATTATATTTCAACACGTTCAAACCCTGTCTACAATTCAAGCGGAAGGAGCAGTGATGCCCACTTTTCAGGCTTTTGTCGGTAACGGAATTAATCAGAGAGACAGTGCAAAAACAGTCACCAACTTGAAAAAAATTCGTACACAATACCCACAGAACGTAATGATCACAATAACAGTATGATAATACAGCTTAGGTTGTTAGTTCTTAGTTCAGATATTAACCGTTACCAAATCTTTCAACATCTAAGAGAAATTAACATTTCTAAATGCAGTACATGGTAACGGAATTACAAAAATTTACTTCTGAAAAGAAGGCTTGAAAGTCATATTCATCCCAACTGTATTATGTTGTACTTGTCCATCGTTCCTCAATCAGATCTTGTAGATGTGAAATCAACCAAAACACCATGGTTTTCACGGATGTAATCTGATCTATGGGGGCTAAAGAAGGGTACCAAAGCTAGGTTATGTCAGGACATTCTGTGCGAAAAACATGAATTTTAATTTTCATAAATTTATCTTGCCTTATAACTGAAAATACTTCACATTATAATTTTCAGCAGTGTTGCCTGAATCTCCTAGATTTTTGCAGATCTGAACGAGTTGTAATAACAAAGATGAAAATAAAAAATTGATTTTGTAATGTCCATTCTCTACTGGAGAATTGCCTTTCTCTTATGAGGGAGTAGATTAATAATGATATGTATAAATGGGTACCGGTCGGAAATGCTCAGATTGTAGCGCTGAATGAGCAGCTCATCTGAGTTCTACTGAAAGGTTTCAGGATAGACTGGGGTTAAAGTGTGAAGTCGGATGACACCTCTACTGTTGTTGATATCAGACTATAAACCCAAACTTTTTTTAACTGTAACAGCGTAAGATCCCTTTGGTCTATGGGTAGCTGGTCAAACGGTAACTTTGCTTGTGCACCGACTTGGTACATGTTTCTTGTTTGTTGCCTTACTAGCACTTTATTCACGTGTTAGTGAAATTTGCCCTTTGTAGGTTCGAATGCTGTCTTCTACAGTTTGTGCTTTCGGATTCTTCGCAGTATTCCATACGTGTCACAGGGGTTTGTTTATCTTCAGGATCTTGTATCGAATTGCTCCGCTTTCGGTCGTCGGTCTCCTTGAGATGGTCCTGGTTTTTGTCTCTGTTTCCCTTATTCCATCTCTTCGTCAGAAGCCCTGGTTGCTGGATACCTTTTCATTTGGCCTACCTCTGACTGAGTAGACTGTTTTCAAGGGGTGTGGAATACTACTATTATAAGTGTATATATGTAATGTATGTGTAAATGAATATGAATTTTAATATTTTCAGTTTTGAAGTAAATGTCAGGAGCCATTTTTTCTCTTGACGGGGGAATGTGTAAGAGCGTCTGCTATAACCCACGGTCGGCTCGGTATTGTTCGGACCCATTCGGCCCCGAGCTTCGTATGTATTTATAATTATAATCCCCTCAGGTATTTTTGAATAGGAGTCAGTTCGCTTTGGGATCCCGAACTGAATGCACGTGCGTTATATACTTAGCATGCTTAGAACGTTCTGTAGATATTATTTTAAGGTCGATCTATAGTCATTGGGTTTTCCCCCAGACAAGCGCATTCCAAGCGACCCACTGGTGTGAAACTGAATGAATCATAATGAATAATAATTGCCTCTACTCTGTTCGCCAATTTTAGACCGCGTTAGCGCTGAAATAGATTTTATTGTTGTCAGTCAATTATAGGCCTTGGCATTCAATGGTCCGCTGATTTGCCCACGTAATATTTGGAAACGCACTATAGTGAACGTGTGTTGCAAATAGTAAACAAACCCACGTGAAGAATAAAGTTTCAAACTTTCGAGCAGTTTTTCTCCCACTTTTATAAACATTTTTCAAACTTTGAAAATGGAAATGTGTTGTTCACCAAATGGAGCTTGTCCGTATAACAGCCGATTCTGAGTTTTTGAAGTAGATGTCCGCGAAAATCACGAAACAAAGAAAATTTTGTGGAGTAAAAGCTAAACTTTGTTAATTATAAGCATAATTAACATATTTTTTAAAAATCTGCGTTTATACGGACATGCGCTAGGTATGGCTGCGTCTTTTTCAACAGAGTTTGCTTCGATGCGACATAGCATGTTGACGTAAAATTGCTCAAGGAAATTTTTTCGGCCTTTCCAACAAAGTCATTTTTCTGGGCAATCCGGAAATAGGATCCAGTTATTTAGGGTGAAAGTTCACTTAGATACTTCATACGTAACGTACCGGACCAGAAATGTTTTTGTAATCATTGTTATCAATGAATTATCACGAATTTAGGTTGGGCAGTTCGGTGCCACGCAATGGGTATAGATCGACCTTAAGACCAACATCCGTATCTGAATATAGACAATATTTTGGAGCCGATTCTCTCTCTTGTTCCCTGTCAACCAGAAGATTAGTTGGACTCGTGGACCAGAAGAACGATACAGTTCTACACATTGCATGTCAGACATGCAGATGTGAATGGCGGATTGCAATATTATAAATTGCCAACTAGAAAAGCCGCATTCACCCACCGTAATTTGGTCCCAACACGAATCGGAACATTTGACGTCTTTGACACGTGACAGATTACAAAAAAGTGACATACAAATTATTGTTAGTAAACAGGTGGTGTCCCACATGATTGAGAAACAGAGACTGCCCTCGGACCATTGCATGGACGACAAGATGCCGGCTCCACTCGTGCCACTTGGGCGGAAGCACATGTTGCAAGGAGCTGCGCATGCGCAGGAATGGCTTCAATATGGGCGGCCGTTACCGCATTAATCACATTAGGTCATTGTGGAGGTTCAGCATCGAGGCGTCACCTGGCATGCCTGACAGAGGAAATTGGACGTTCAGAATATTAAAAGTACCCGTACCCAACACGCAGATATTGGGTTTTAATGGAGGATCATAAGGGAATTGATGTTTGTATCGGGTGCTTTTGAAATGTTACCGGTACTGAAGATAGACCACAAACACAGCCCGCAGGCACACAATGACGGACCAATGGTCCCGAATCCACATTCGACCTCATTGAACCGCAGGTTGTCGCAAAATATCGCTCCTGAGGCCATGATGCGTGAAGAACAATCAAAAAGGTTCCTCAGCGTGGAATCCTGAACTGAAGTAGCCAAACTAAGAAAAGCATGTCTCCAGAGTTACAGGATGAAATTTCGGTGAAACTTGGGGGAGATAAGGGAGGTAGTTCCACCAAACTTTGTTTCAGATTGTCAATCTAAAGACCGGCAACAGTTCCCAAAATACACAGATGTTAGGATTTTAAAGTACCACGGTATTGCCACTTTCTGTCGACAGCCGGCGCCACTGACACCATTCTCCAATACTACAGTTAAGCCGTTCGCCCCAGTTTTGGAGAATGTATGATTACACTACAATGCACGTAGTAGCATGCGTGGTTTACCAAGTCGTCAATAGAGGTCTCCCTTAACGCGGGTAGGTGTAACGCATGATTGGGAAGCAATACTGTGGTCCTTTAAGAGGCCACTGATACAATTGACAATCTGAGGACAATGTTTGGTCCTTACACCCCACAGTGGGTTCAACTTGAAACTCTTGGCGGCGGTATTTGGACATATGGGACAATCTTCCAAGTTCCCATGCCTTTTTTGCCTAGTTCAGCAGGATTCCCTCCGACAATCAGGTGGTGCACCACACACGCCAAAACTGTTAGATGAGAATGGTATCCATGTCGACAATAACCAATGCCAGTATGCTAAACGCACACTAGAGTCAATCCGCCAGGATTATCTGCAATTTGCAGCAGAATCTGGTACAGATCAGAGAGCAAATGCCAGGAAGCATAACAGTATATGGTGATGTCCTTTTTCCGACAGAGGTCGACCATATTGCCGCACTCCCTCAGCCTTGGTGTGGAGCAGGACTTGTGGAAAATGATGGAGAAGACTGCTGTTGAACTGGACAGAGCAGACATGGGAGCTTATAACCCTGGGGCCTTATTTACGAAAGGCAGGCTTCGCAAAAAAAATCGCAAATTTAGCGATCACGCAAAAAAATCGCAATCGCAACGCTAAATTTGCACGATATTTATGAAAGCCACGCAAACTCTGCGTATCGCAAACGACCACGAACGGCCAAAATTTTGCGAGAGGTCTAGAACCACTCGCAAATTTTGCGTGGTATAAAAATCTGTCTTATACACCAAAATGGCGGCAAGAACACTGACTTCATGATGAAGATTACCATCTAAACTATGGGCGGTTAAACCCGCATTTTTAAGACGTTGGCAAAACAAGACGTTGAGACACTTTTCAAAGACATAGAGTTCAAAAATAAGACATTGAGTGGCACCTTTCAAAGACGTTCACACGTTTCAAAGACGTAGTTCAGAAATAAGACGTTGGGTGGCGCTTTAAAGACCTCGCAATTCAAAGACGTTCATACTTTTCAAAGACATAACGGTAGTTCAAAAATAAGACATTGAGTGGCACATTTCATAGTCTCGGTCACCCAGCCGCTGTTTCGAATCTGGGGATCGAACAAGCGTCTGGGATCAAACTGCGAATTTACTGTTTGGAGGCGTACCAAGATCCTGGTACGCTCGCTGATTGGCTAATCAGGAACAGAGCTAGTCATTCATTTTCATCCGTCGATTCCTCCCGGTTGAAAATATCAATCCGGCTGCTGATTGGGCAAGAGAAGTGATCATGTGATCTCATCATGGCGACGACCATTAATGTCAGTTGGGTTTTCTCGATCTCGTCTTCCATACGGATACACAATTCCTGCTCAGATTTCAGCGTGAAATTCAACTCCAGTTAGTCCATGAGCTAGAGGCCAAAAATTGACCTATTGGTACCATTTTTAGGGACAAAGCGACACCTTATTTTTTGGAAAGTATAATACCCCTAGTGTCAGAAAAACCTTTAAGCCAAGTCAGCAATTTCAGCTTTATGGTAGAAAATGGCCCCTGAACATGGCTGGGCCCGCCGAATAATGGCGCCCAAATTACGGGGTAGGGGAAATGAAAAACGGCATATCTCTGCAATGGTTTGATAGAATTCAACAAATGACCACTCAAAATGTTGCCTTCAAAAAGTTCTTTTAAGTGATAAACAATTTATGCAAATTAGTTTAATATCTAGGTCACCAGAGGTCAAAAGGTCACAAAATTTTAGGGCTGCCTAAAATCTGACATATGGGTGCTGACATAGTCAGTATGGCAAGAAATTGGAGAAATGTTCAACCAAACCCCTCCAAAAATGTAGTTAGGACACCCTTTTGAGTATTCGATTCACCCTTGTGCGCATATTTTTCAAACTTTTGGTTCTACGTTAAATGAAACTTAAGTCAAATTTTCCGTGGGTCCAAAATGGCGGCCCTCAACACAAAATGCTCTGTAACTTTGCTAATATCCATCCTACAGTTAAAATTTTGGTGTCTATCCCCAGGTTTTCAGGGGCAAGGAATGCATTTTTTTCATTTCCAAATAGCTCAGTATATCAGATCACACTGAAATCCAAGATGGCTGCCAAGATGGCCGCCGCCGCTCTATAGTATCCCATACCTCAGCTCGTATTCATCCTACAGTTAAAATTCTGGTGTCTATCCCCAGGTTTTCAGGGGCAAGGAATGCATTTTTACCATTTTCAAATAGCTCAGTATATCAGACCACACTGAAATCCAAGATGGCTGCCAAGATGGCCGCCACCTCTATATAGTATCCCATACCTCAGCTCGTATTCATCCTACAGTTAAAATTCTGGTGTCTATCCCCAGGTTTTCAGGGGCAAGGAATGCATTTTTGCCTTTTTCAAATAGCTCAGTATATCAGTTCACACTGAAATCCAAGATGGCTGACAAGATGGCCGCCGCCACACTATAGCATCCCATAGCTCAGCTCGTATTCATCCTACAGTTAAAATTCTGGTGTCTATCCCCAGGTTTTCAGGGGCAAGGAATGCATTTTTGCCTTTTCAAATAGCTCAGTATATCAGATCACACTGAAATCCAAGATTCCCTCTGTCACTTTATCCCATAGGTCAGTCAGTTTATTTTCATCCTAGTCATTAGAGATCGAAATGTCATAACCAAACACAAAATATGGAACATAGAAAATAAAACTTTGACTAATATTTTATATTTAATATAATCTAGCTTTATTCAGAATAATCAACTGAAATCAACGCCAGTCCCTTCAGGATACCCTGTCAATATCTTGGTCAGTAGGCCTGGCTCCCGCACCCCATCTGATGGATTCTACGACAACTAGGGCCTAGCTAGGCATTGAAACTGTGGTACTTCTTTTTAGCTGATCACCAATTTGAGGTCATGTGGGTCACATGGCATGCATGGATGCATGATGAAGGTTGCCACACCCATCATGCCCATTTTATATTTGATCATTTTCCTCCAAATTAATGAGTTTCATTTGAAGTCTAAGGTGAGTAAAGACATAGTAAACCCCCA
Organism: Notospermus geniculatus; assembly: GCA_002633025.1. Classification (NCBI taxonomy): domain Eukaryota; kingdom Metazoa; phylum Nemertea; class Pilidiophora; order Heteronemertea; family Lineidae; genus Notospermus; species Notospermus geniculatus. Next base: position 30,919 of record NMRB01004380.1, read on the forward strand.
AAAATACAACTGCAGTCAAATTTTAATGTAGCTAGGCCTATGCCAAGGCCCTAGGCCTAAGCAGTAAAAGTCAAGTGCAGGCCTGCACAGTCAGTGCACGCGCTCATCTCATGCGCTGCAATGCATGGTCTAGGCCTAATGGCTGTGCATGCACATTATGCATGCCTAAGTCAGAAGGAAGAACGAGTGAGTAAAGACATCGTAAACCCAAAAAATACAACTGCAGTCAAATTTTAATGTATGCCAAGGCCCTAGGCCTACTGGTACTGCTGTAAGCAGTAAAAGTGCAGGCCTGCAATGCATGGCCTAGGCCCCCTATGGCTGTGCATGCACATTATTATTATGCATGCGTGCCTATGTCAGAAGAAAGAACGATTTTTTCTTTAAAAAGTTGTCTTTTTCCTTTTCAAAACATCATATTATAACATCATGTTATCTTGCAGTCTATTTTCATTTTTTTTCTTTTTTAAATGATTTAGGCATAGGGGCCTAGGCCTTCAATATTTGGTGATGCAAATTACCGGTAGGCCTAGGCTATCTAGCTATGCATTTTCATAACGACCGACACCACAAGCACTAGCGAATTGCCGATATGGTCCATCACCAAAATATTTTTTATGCCAGAAACCCTTTAGGCCTAGGCCTAAAAATGAGTTACATTGAAGGCCATGTAAGCTACTAATATGATATGTACCGGTACTGTAGGCCTTCCGTCCGTAGGCCCAGGCCTATCAACTTGAGTCAACATGGCCACTGCATTGGTATGTATGCGCCTGAACAATGGGATATTTCATGGCCCTGACTACCTGTTGCCTCTCTTTCAGTGTTCCCTTTTGTCCATCAAAGTGGAGTAAGATAAAACATCCTTAGATGGTAAAAACAGAGGGTAAGCCACTGAGTCATTTACAATGATGACCAGAACCGGAAACTGACAAATCACAGTGACAGACTGACAACATATTCTGCATTCATGTTTGGTGTTGATGGTTTTGATGAAGGGCAGTAGGCCTACATACATTGCATGCTTAAACTTAATTAGTCATTTCATGGGACCGTAGAACACACAAACCTTGTCCTTGCCAAAGGAACCTCGCTACACAACATCATTTGTTTTGGCCTTAGAAATGATGGCCCTGGCAGCAAGTGTATCCTTTGCATGAGTTGAAGAGGAGCAAGTTACATATAAACCCTACTACTGTGGGAGGAAAGCTGATACTCTCCACTCCTTAAACGTTCCATGATTTGGTCAGAAATCTGGATGTTTCTCTCTCCTTCTCTTCAGATGAGAATGCGATCAACTTCACAGCCTCCAATAGTAAATCCTTTCTCACTGACGTCACTCCACTATCATAATCCGTACCAACCTAGCAATCATGCCTTGGCACCGCTCATTGTCGGAGAGATTATACAGAACTATGACTCGTAAGTACCTTTACGTACATATGTATATCATGCCCCCCCCCCGAGTCCGTCCTGAAATATTCAGGGTTAGTATGTTCTTTCACTACGGTACCCTGACCTCCCAGAAGAATTTGTAACAGCGAGGGAGCACTGTATTCCAACCAATTTAGTTGTCATGGTTTTTGAAATATTTCAGGGTGATGCCATGAAATCTCTGTGAGTCCACTGGCCTGCATGGTTCCCGATGGAGAGTTCTGCACAGACTCCCAGGAAGAGAGTAGGCAATCGCGGAGGTGAAGGAACCACAGATTTGCAGGAAAAACGGCTGCGGGTAAGCTGTATTTTCAGTTGTACGGACAAGGATCCACAGCTGAACCCACCAAAGGACTGGAACTCATGGTTACAACTTGTTCAAGCTGCTGAAATTCGGAACTATGGCCCTATTTTGAGCATTGCTGCTACAACTACAGATGGTGAGGTGCCACAAATAGCTTATCATGCACAGTGTAGAAACACTTTCACCAAAAAAAAGAGATTTAGATGCTCTTCAGAATGCAAAGCAGTCCACTGAGGACCCCTCACTGCAGAGTCAGGATGCACCCAGGGAATTCTGCCAGAGATCATCCGATACATCATCATTCTCAGGGGAATATCAGAGTACATGTATCTGCATTTTTTGTTGTAGGTCAACGAAATACATAAACAATAATCAGAAAGATTCTCTGATAAAATGCTGTGATTTGCGTGCTGATCAGACAGTAAGGGATGTGGCAGTGCATAAAAATGACACACGAGTTCTTGCAATTGTTTCAAGAGACCTAGTTGCTGCTGAAGGACATTACCACAGGTCATGCTATCGGGACTATACTAGACCTCAAAATAAAGCGTCAGATCCTGATCCTGAGAAAACTTGTTATGAAGAACTTTTTAATTATATCAGAAATGATCTATTTCAGGAGCCTAGGGTTATCCGACTTTCTGAATTGACCCAAAAACTTACAAGAAGTCTGTCCAATCTGGGTAAGGTGAAAGCTTCCTCAAAAAAGCACATTCGGAGGAAACTTATTTGAGAATTTGGTGAGAGTATTCATATGATAGCAGATGACAAGGGTAAAATTCTGGTTTATCCCGATAATCTGTCCATGAGTGACGTGGTAAGAGAAAATGTGAGGTTAAAAGAAGAGCTGCGAATCCTGAAACTAGACTCTTCTGTCAAGGAAAAGATGATAAAGAACGTGTCTTGTGTACTTCGAAATGATGTGAAAGAGCTCGAAGTCAAAACCCCATGGCCTCCTCTACCCTCTCAATTGATACAGCCGTCCAAGTTCCTCCCAAATTCATTGCTTGCCTTTTTGAAAATTCTGTTCAGTGGGAAATCGAAAGAGTCTTGTCTGTCGAACAGAATTCAAAGATTGGTTGAATCTATTGGGCAGGATATAGTATACGGCATCTCCTGTGCTAAGGTGAAACCCCCAAAACACATCATGTTGCCCGAAGTAGTTAAGTCACTTACGGGTAATGTTGAGATTGTTAAAATTCTGAATCGATATGGGCACGGCATCTCGTACTCTCAGATGGAAGAGATGGAAACTGCTCTCGCCCTTAGAAAGCTTGAATCGCAGAAAACTGACATTTCAATACCATTACCAGAGGATATTCATCCAAACGTAATGGTTACACTCGCTTGGGACAATATTGACAGACTAGAAGAAACCCTCAGTGGCGGGGGTACATCCCATCGTGTGAATGGTATTGTGGTGCAGCCGAAAGTCTATGGTCCTCACCTACCAGAGGATGGCCAAGTCACCAATGTTCAGGCCTGTGGTAAGAAGCAGAGGACAATTCATTTTGACCAACCACTTCTTCCTATCTATAATGCAGGTGAACGTGTTGGGCCACCAGCTCGAAGTTATGTGGAGGTGAACGACTCGGATCTAAAGCGCGAGGCGAACATGAAAACCTTGCTTTGGTTGCTGGCTAGGATGCACTGTGTGGTGAATCAAAGTATTAGCAGCTGGACTGGCTTCAATATTGCTGTTCGAGATGATGAAGAAGTCACAGAAGATGTTGTAGGCTATTTACCCACCATAAATGCACCAGCAACCCAACTGTCTACAGTGCATGAAGTACTGGTCCAGTCACAGAAAGTGAAGCATTCTCTGTCCCTTCCGAGTATTGTAGTTGTCTTCGATCAAGCTCTTTACGCCAAAGCAACAGAAATCATTTGGAAGCACAATGATAGATTCACCGATGTTGTTCCCAGAATGGGGGTGTTTCATACAATATGCACCCTACTAAGTATCATAGGCAAGCGTTTCCAGGATGGAGGGCTGAAAGATTTATGCATTGAGTCAGGTGTCATAGCTGAAGGCTTAGTCAGCGGAATACTTGATGGCCGCAAATATAACCGTGCTGTTAGGTTTCACAAGTTGATGTATGAATAATTACAACGCCTTGCATGGAAACAGTTCTTGCTTGAAGTGGAATCAGACCCTGACATCCGTGAGGCAACTGATTTGATTGGGGAGTTCACAAGCAATGTGTGTCAGGCAACCTTTATGGAGGTACTTCAAAACCCTTTGTACACATCAGTGGCAGAAAAGTTCAGTCGGTACCTAGAACATCTGCGCTCTGGAGCAGGAGACCTGGCTGCATATTGGATGTCGTATCTTGATCAAGTTGATATCCTATTGAACATGTTGCGGGCTTCTAGGGAAGGTAACTGGTCGTTGCATCTCGCAGCAGTCCACAATATGTTACCCTGGTGTTTTGCGTACGATAAGGTGAATTACGCAAGATACCTATCACACTACTATGCTGAAATGACCCATCTCGAACGGGAACACCCTGAGACCCATGAATTTCTCAGAGATGGTGGCTTCTCTGTTCAGCTTGGCAAGCAAAATCCATTCGGTAGAATACCCGTTGATCAGACAATAGAAGAAACCGTGAATAAAGACACTCAAACTGCTGGTGGTACGAAAGGATTCAGCCTGAAGCCTGGCGCAGTAAGCAGATATTACTCATGTGCAAGCTGGCTACCTGTTCAAATCAGAAAGCTGATGACGATGACGAGATTTGTGAGTTGCAGGACAGTGACGATGAAGAAGATGATGCTGATGATGCTGATGATATTGATGATGATGAAAGTGATTGTGATGTGGAGGAGTAGGAGGCCTAGGGGTGGTGTAGTCATGGGTGTAATTTTATTCCTATAATACTACGCTCTATGCTGTGTGAAAAATGATATACACGTGTTTTGGGGAAAAAATTGGTTTCTCCATGTACATGACCATATACATGTGCAAGTAAAATGATTTTCTTGAATGAATATGAATGAATCATAACTTTATTTTCATCGGTATGTGGAGATTCATAAGAACATGAGCTTTGAAGCTCTTTCACCGATATCAAACATGAAGATATAACATAAAACAAGTTGAGATATTAAACATAGGTATAAATAAGTTAAAAGGATATCACATAATAATTGGATATCACATTGGAATTGGAAGCTTGTAGCACAAAATAAAGTACCGGTAGATAGAAAAAAAGAAAGGAAATTATATGTAGATAGAAATAAATAGATAGAAGACATGAGATCTGTCTCATGTGGCACAAGTTGAGGTAGGCCTGGTGGAAAGTACATGTACAGCATAGAGGCACGTGGAAGATGAATATTAATACATGCCAAAGGACACATAAAAGGAATGATGTACAGATGATGGCATCAGGATTAAGAATCTTTACACATGGCACATCTACACTTTTCTCCCTCCCAAGTCTTTATCAATTTCTTGAAGAGGGAATAATTTTTCGCCTCCCTGATCTCGTTGGGTAGATACTGTTCCAAATTTTGGTTCCATGGCAGCTAAAACTGTTCTTTCCATATTTGATACTTTCAAAAGTGGGGATTTTTGCGTGTTCCTGACGTAAGTAGTAGGGGGTTTTCTTAATTTTGATAAGGTCTGATAAATATGTAGGGCTTTGCCCTAATATAATTTTGTACACTTCTGTAGCAATAATTCTCTGTCTGCTTAAATGGAGGGAGACAGAATTGTCTCGCTCCATCAGCAGTTCATAGGTACTGGTGTAATCCTTATACTAGTATACTAATCTAAGGGCTCTATAATTTAATCTTTCTAATTTCTTGGTGTTTGATACGCTACAAAAATGCCAGATGATTGGACAGAAATTAAAATTTGACTAATAAAACTGTTGTATATAACCTTACTGCAATCAGTGGGGAGATATCTCCCAATACGCTTCAAAACATTTATCTGACGACCTATTTTCTTTGACATGATTGCTATGTGAGCGTCAAAATTCAGTTGGTAATCAATTGTGACACCTAACAGTTTAACATTGTCTGTACATGTGATTTCTGCGCCTTGGATGCTGAAGGTAGGCTTTTTGGCGTGGGTTTTTCCCCCCACAGCCAGGCCGTAGAACTTGTTAGGATTGGCATCCATCTGATTGATGGAGAACCAATGCACCAAAGCACTACCTTCAGCCTCCAAGGTGCATTTCATAGTCATGAAATTCTTATGTGAATAAGAGATAGTATTGTCAATACGCACAATTGTTTTTACAGAAATATACCGGGTAAGTATTTTAGAAGCTTTCTTAATTCTAAGGTTTACTTTCAGCAATTGTTTGCAGGGCAGAATACAAAAGTTTAAAGTAGGCCTTCGAGTTAAGGAGGCCCAAGTACATGTCGGCCTATCAATATGCAACTGGTTCATGTAAGATTCCCGTTGGACTCACAAAAGCATTATTGTCAGTTATCATTTGAAAACTCTCAGAAGCCTTTAAGTCCCCTCTGGGAATTTATACATACATGTATTTGGAATGAGCTAAATGTCACAGAGAGTTCAGATACATGTATTTGGTGACAATATGCATGTATCTAATAAAACAATAAAATATAAAGCAGGAAATGGAAATCACATACATATAAATTGTTCAAATCTTGTGAACTTTGACTCCTGTTTTGTACGGTTGTATTAATTAGAAAATGTTTTGCACAGTTGTATTAAATATAAAATATTAGTCAAAGTTTTATTTTCTATGTTCCATATTTTGTGTTTGGTTATGACATTTCGATCTCTAATGACTAGGATGAAAATAAACTGACTGACCTATGGGATAAAGTGACAGAGGGAATCTTGGATTTCAGTGTGATCTGATATACTGAGCTATTTGAAAAGGCAAAAATGCATTCCTTGCCCCTGAAAACCTGGGGATAGACACCAGAATTTTAACTGTAGGATGAATACGAGCTGAGCTATGGGATGCTATAGTGTGGCGGCGGCCATCTTGTCAGCCATCTTGGATTTCAGTGTGAACTGATATACTGAGCTATTTGAAAAAGGCAAAAATGCATTCCTTGCCCCTGAAAACCTGGGGATAGACACCAGAATTTTAACTGTAGGATGAATACGAGCTGAGGTATGGGATACTATATAGAGGCGGCGGCCATCTTGGCAGCCATCTTGGATTTCAGTGTGATCTGATATACTGAGCTATTTGAAAATGGTAAAAATGCATTCCTTGCCCCTGAAAACCTGGGGATAGACACCAGAATTTTAACTGTAGGATGAATACGAGCTGAGGTATGGGATACTATAGAGCGGCGGCGGCCATCTTGGCAGCCATCTTGGATTTCAGTGTGATCTGATATACTGAGCTATTTGAAAATGAAACAAATGCATTCCTTGCCCCTGAAAACCTGGGGATAGACACCAAAATTTTAACTGTAGGATGGATATTAGCAAAGTTACAGAGCATTTTGTGTTGAGGGCCGCCATTTTGGACCCACGGAAAATTTGACTTAAGTTTCATTTAACGTAGAACCAAAAGTTTGAAAAATATGCGCACAAGGGTGAATCGAATACTCAAAAGGGTGTCCTAACTACATTTTTGGAGGGGTTTGGTTGAACATTTCTCCAATTTCTTGCCATACTGACTATGTCAGCACCCATATGTCAGATTTTAGGCAGCCCTAAAATTTTGTGACCTTTTGACCTCTGGTGACCTAGATATTAAACTAATTTGCATAAATTGTTTATCACTTAAAAGAACTTTTTGAAGGCAACATTTTGAGTGGTCATTTGTTGAATTCTATCAAACCATTGCAGAGATATGCCGTTTTTCATTTCCCCTACCCCGTAATTTGGGCGCCATTATTCGGCGGGCCCAGCCATGTTCAGGGGCCATTTTCTACCATAAAGCTGAAATTGCTGACTTGGCTTAAAGGTTTTTCTGACACTAGGGGTATTATACTTTCCAAAAAATAAGGTGTCGCTTTGTCCCTAAAAATGGTACCAATAGGTCAATTTTTGGCCTCTAGCTCATGGACTAACTGGAGTTGAATTTCACGCTGAAATCTGAGCAGGAATTGTGTATCCGTATGGAAGACGAGATCGAGAAAACCCAACTGACATTAATGGTCGTCGCCATG
>NMRB01004381.1:20874-34155 GCA_002633025.1 Notospermus geniculatus
TTTTATGGTTTGTGTGTAGTTTTTGGGGCTCAAGGAAGCCATCCATTTCCATGCGAAGTACTCACTATGACAGCAATGTATGTATGCCTGACATGTGGGAACGAGGTAAAAAGGGACATTTTAAAATGAACATGTTCCTGTGGGAAATTGCCGGTGGAAGCTTGTTGAGAATTCCTTATCAAAGTGTCTATTAGGGCCAACATGAGTTCGGATGTAACCCTCTCCAAGATGTCCATAGGACCAAAAATAGATAAGTGAGTGATCTATTTTTGATAGGACCTTACTTGTGATTATTTGTTTCAGTCTTCAATCCCCATATCAATCTCATGTGGAGTTCTATGAACTCTGTTCACCCACAGACAACTCGGTCAGCCGATATCAAGTTCTTTAGGTTCTATCATTTGAGAACAAATCTAGAATAGAACACCGATTTCTCTGAAAGTAAATCTTGAAGAAAGGGAACGAGCTGGTCATTTGATTAGGATCCATCGATAAACATCTGCTGGGTGTTAGTAAAATCAGACCATCGGCAGTGCGAATTTATTTCACTGTGCATTCTGATAACTGATGGGCTCCATTATTTCACCCCAAGCAGACTTCAATCACACATACATTTATCATACAGTTACGTGCATCACTCTGGTTGGAACTTGTCCGACTTCAAAGCATTTTATTCCCCCATGATAAATCTCTTGAGAAATGTGATCAGGAAACATCCCGTTTTAATATCTTTTACCTGGATTCGAGTCACTGTCGATTGATTGGATGAATTTGATTGAATGCTTCCATCATTGGTAGGTGTGTTATCAATAAACATGTGATAACACATGAGAATCAGACCGGATTCTCAAGCAAGCCAACAATTCGTCAATGGGGTATGTCTCTAGAAATTCTTTCAAATGATTGGATTCAACTCAGAAAATGCAGCTTGAGTCTATAATCTCAAAGTGTCTAACAGTCTACCAAGGGCCCCGCCCTCTGGTGTCTGCAAGGAGCACTAAAGTTAGGAGTAGGAAGCACTGGCCCTGGGGGTTTGGTTGGCCATGGAGCCACTTTACCTCTGTGTCGCCCAATCCATCCCCCTCCCCCGCCTTGTACACTCAAATCTTATACCTTCCAATTGACCATAAATTTCTTCCACCCACTCATATCAGATCCACGCCAGCGAACAATGAGCTAGAAACTTGAGATGAGGAGGACTAGGCCTAGCTGCTGCTGACAGCTTCCTGTGTTCCGATTTCTCTCCATGGAAAAACGCCAAATTAATCAGCAACGACCAGGTCTGTTTTACATTGTCATACATAATGAAATCAAACCCATGACAAAAACACAAAGACTAGAAAGTAATTATAAAGTGGAGGACTCATTTCTGCTGTTTTTGTGTCTAATGCCACCATATATCTTACATTTGTCTCCAATAAAACTCTTGTTTAGAGATAAAAACAGTTCCATGAACCAAATGACATCAAACATTTTAAATTGTTTACGTTAATGTGGTGATATTCCGTCTCATTTTGGTGACACCATTGGATGAAACCAAGAAGTAATAAGGCCATGGAGGTCATGAGGTTGTTCTTAACTGATCTAAACTGATAATACTAATTACCATTTTCATTGTCAATAGTTAACCCTTTCAGAACTTTGATTATAGCCAGGACATTATCTGAAGGTGGCTCATTGCCATCTGTTCATGATTATTACCAATGCACTGGTTTTTAGGGGTTGATCATAAAAAACAACATTGCCTCCCACTTTGTAGGTTACCTGCTCATATTTCAGCCAAGTTGTTCAGAGAATTTTTCATGAGGTACGCCAGATTACAATAAGTCAAGTATACACTTTTATCAACTGTTCATGTACCTGGAGGCAAGCACTGAATACAATATGTTATGTTTGCCCCCCCCCCCCATACCACCATTGTTGTTAATTATCTGAGATGCTCTGTGACTTGGAAGTTCTGACAAAAGGTAAATTAGCCATTGGACCGACAACACAAAAACCTGACTAAAATTTACTGCTTTTTGGGCCACAGTATTCACGTACACCTTGTGATCCCAGCCACGCCCCTACAGTGTACATCAAAATCACAGCACTGTTACAGGACAATTGACATTGCTGTTATGATCGTCAAGCTCAGATCTTCTGATCCTGACACTATCTAAATCTTACATGTACAGTATGTCACACTGACCACCTCTTTTATCAAAGTGATCGTACTGAGTCAGTATTTAATATAGGAACTTCAAATCTGTGTAAAGGTACCTCACTATTCATGAAATATAGGTCAGTATGACCTAATTTTAGAGGTAACTTTTTCCACTTCATCCTGATTCCTGCATTATTGCTTGAGTAGAGGTTCAATTACTGTTGATGTAAAATCGAAGCTCATGCTTTAAAACAATACAGGCAGTCACCTCCCCATTCAATAGGAAGCTACTTTGAGGCTATTACAAGTCACTCGGCAGAATTAGCTAGGAATCCTAAGCAATACCTGGATGGGAATGAAATTTTTTTCTACCTTTTTGCTTATATTTTCCAGACTTGGTTTTATTGTGTTGAAGTCGGCAATGTTCTTCCACAAGCATGCAATAAGCCCCTGATAACACTTGCTTTTATCAACATTTCCTCTTGTTCTTTTGTACTTTGCTTGATGGAGTTCAAGCAGAAGGAACCACTGGGCCCACTTACCCTGCATCAAGGATGAGGGTTTTAGCCAATCAGATGTTTGCATACCTCATTGTCATGTTGTTCTGAGGTCAGTGTGTGGGGGTTTTCACTAATTTCAATGTTCTGATCAGAAGGTTTCTGTTCTTTGTGTGGTAAGCAATTTGTAGAACATCCCAGCAGTGACAGGAATTCTAATCCGAGTTAATACCAGCTGAGACAGCTATCTAACTTTCTGCCGTATCGCGCAGCATGCGTGGAGTTTAATCAGCATTAACATGTGCTCATCATTTAGTTGTTAGCCTGTCCTAGCAGGACGTATTATCTCCATCTATTCAGTGTGGTGGTTTTTATTAGTTCTATCCGATTCCTGGCTTTGTGTAATTTGTACCAATAAATGTAGCTTGCTTATTGGAGCCAGTGTAAACAAGCCTATGATGGTAACCAATTCTATTGATACTTTACCAGTTTAGTATTTCAGTTGGCTGCTTGACCTCCTCGTCCAAAGGTCAAAGTACCTTTCCTGATTGAAATCAAATGAAGTGTTGCTGGAAAACAAAAAGATTTGCTGCACTTTTATCCTGTTTCCAGGACGTAACGTCAATAGCGTCCGCCATTGTTGACGTCGCCATCATGACGCAATGTGGGGGACAACATCACTGACGTCATCCTATGACATAAAACACTGAGGCAAAACACACAACAGAACAGAACGTTATTACATTGTGGAAACAATGAATATTCTAGCTTTTCCCTGAAAATCAAACAGACTCCTCTCATCATCTTTGTTTTTGGCCCGTCAGAATACACCAACTCTCCGTAAGGGACTGTTCCTCTCCCAATCATCTACCCTGACTCTGTCGACAGCCTGCGCAGACAGCTTCATAAATTACAGCCAGGATTCACAGCTCATAGCAGCACCATGGCCCAACGGTGATCATCTTACTAAAACAATACTTCTAAATCACACATCGGCATGTGACCCATGGGAACCAGAGTTAATTCTCCTCACAAAATAGCCCACTCCATTTCTCTAGACCTGTGATTTTTATATTAAATAAAATAAATTGGATATCATTGGCCACCTGCTATCGAGGGCCCTCGATGTTCACTAGCAATTATCAGGTCTATGAAGGGAGTCCCCAGCCGGGAGAAGTATTACATTACCTGACATGATTCAATGATGAGCTCAGATAAATCCAATTTGAGTGAATTCCCTCAAAAACCTCCAACGAGGTAATTTGGAAGATTTGCTTAATGAAAAGTTGATGGTTGGTAGCTTGTGTAATGACCTATCAAGTCGAATCATGTTGTAACTGGTCTCTTGGCTGCCATTCTGACCAGTTGGTGTTCAGGGAACGCGTGCGGCCAGCGCCGCGTTCAGCCAATAGATCATGAAGACATACACAGTCAATTACTCAGTTGCAAGATGGACGAACACTTCTTCAGAAAACGTGGCAGTTAATCGTTGTAATCCAATAATGTCCGATACTTTGGTCATGTTGGTAAATGGAAATGAAGTTTGAATTCTTTTATTCAACCCTTGGGGGTCGACTAGTATGATTAAAGGTCAAAGGTTTGCGATGGGCAGATATTTCACTTCAACACTTGTGGCATTATTGTTTTGCTAGAAATGGAAGAAAAGTTTATCTCATGTAATACTTATGCTGGTCATGTGATGTACAGCCTCATCCAATTGTCATTTTAAAGCTTTTTCCTCGCGCTGCTGCAGTCTACACAAAAACAAATCCTAAGATCTCGACCAATTTTCTTAGTTCCCCCAGTACTTGAGTTCTCTTTTATGTAAACTTCCCAGCCATGCTCATAAAAGAAAGGAGATTTTGATATCTTATAGTCATAAACCACAAACTTTATATCTTCCTCATGCAGGTCAGAGAGTAGACCACTGTTATGACTCCATACATTGGGGGAAATACAACAATAATAATGAATACGAGTGATATAAACAGAACTTTATTCTAAATTGATGAGCATGAAAAAGCAATAAAAGGCAAGAATTTCAAATATAAAACACATTACGCTGTATTCCATTGAAAGCTTTGACAGACTTTAGTAGGTGTCTTCCTACTCGCCCCCAGCCAACCACGGAAATTTCAGATGAATTCTTCAAGCAGTTCTTCAGGAATCATCCAGAAATGAGATTCAAAATGGCTGCCAAGGTAACCATCTTGGTGAAGCGACAACTTTATGGAGCAGACAGACAGACAGACAGACAGTATCAAACGTGAGGACAATACCCCACAGCCCTAGTCGGGTGAGGGTAACGAAAACTACATATTTATAGAATAACTTGACACATGCAACATGAAAAAGGGCCACTATTGAATACAATCGGACTCAACCCTCAACTGAAAAATCCCAGGTAACCACCACAGACCAGCACCTAAATAAAATAATACAAATTCTGCACAAAGCCAGAAGATATCAAATTTTAAAGAAAAATTTGGATTCACCCTGTGCTGATGAAGATGAAAATGCCATTGTTGTGTGTCACTACACCATGAAATTCATGTTGTACAATGTGTATTAGACTGGGACTGAAATGCGACTTGATGTTGGAAGTTCCAGCCGTTTTCGTGGAGTCAGAGAGTGTGAAAATTGCACGGTGGCGCCACTTTTTGCAGTATATATGCAAGGCCAAATTGTTGATGAGGTTTCTTTACCCAATGATTGGCAACAGAACCCTGAAAACCCTGATGCTGCTTAGCATGAGAATAAGAGTGAAGGCATCCAAATATGTTTGTTGGTCAAGGATGAGAAGAGATTTGTGTGAACTCAGGATATCATCCTGCGATACTTTCTCAGTATTTTATGCTCCATCACATGCCATGAAACTCACTATTAAGATTCAATTAAGTCATCAATTTGCTCGTTACTACAGAAGATAATGCCATTTGGCTTGTCTTGCTAATTCTTCTTTTGAAAATGAGATCACGACACATCCTTTTTATAGCCATCAAAGATTTGTTGAGTTCTTGTCAAAGGATATCTCGTCGCACTCCTGCGGTTTAACAGCTGAGACCGATTTTATATCAAATCACAAATGGGTAATTTCAATTATAAAATCAACATTAGTTGTGGAAAGATCAGGTTAAATGGTGCCAGGGTGCATTTAATTCCCATCTTAGAACTTTCACCTTTCTGTAGTGGGCCTTACAAACATTTGATTTCAATGCTCAATTTGAATGGAAAGTCTTTAGCATTGCATTAGCACAGTGGAGAATTTGTACTGTAGGAATTGACCCTGTGTTTACCTCATTAGCTGACAACAGTAAGCATCCCCAGGGCAGGATGTCTTCATCAGCTCATGAACTCTTCATATTTAGTCAAATAATAAGGAGTAAATAAGAGCCATTGTTATAAGTAAGGTGAATAGATATCACGTGTCAATTGTCAGATAAAAGTGGCCAAAAGTATACGATTTTATGACGTCGCGCGGGCTCTGACCACATGCTCTATACGATCCATCATTCCTGTTTATTCGTATTTTACTATTAATTACTGCTCGTTAGCGCATTTATGAGAAAATAAATTTGATTTATTCATCTTATTTCACCTGAGTCTCTTCTCGTAATCGTTAATCAGATGGTTCGGGGCGAAAAGCTCAGGGCCCCTCACACCTCATCAGCCCGGGGTGCTTGGTCTTACCAGTGGTCTCACTTGACAGTTTGATGGTGGTTATAATCTTCTGCCATCATAAAACCAACATTGCTCAGCATTGTATAAAAACTGAAGTGAAAAATACCATTACCAGAAAACATCAGCTAATTACTTACAAAATTATGGATTTACAAAATTGATGAGATGAGAAAGTTAACAAGAGACATGATTTAAGTACAAATTCTGTGTGTTCATCTATGCTACACTTTAGACATATTATTCAATTAGTTGATGACAAAATGAACTGTGCCATGATCATTCGACTAATTACAAATCTATTAGTCCACATTGATTATGTAAATCACCACAGTTCCAGGCACGATTAGTAATTGCAATAATTTTTTTTGTTATTACATCAGATTTTGAAGACAAAAAGTTGGCAGATGATTCTGGAATGTAAACATATTAATAATCTGTTCTGTACAAACAAAACTAATTAAACACGAACCATTCATTTTGATTCAAATCCCACGGCGCCCTCTAATGGCTCACAGCAACATTATTCTCTCATCCGACGTGTAAACCATTCAAATCATTAGCCGAGTTTTTTTCCATCCTCGCACATGCTACATCATGATATCATGATGCCCTCTGGCTAATATTTTTAAACTCGGAAACAAGACAGCGTGCACGCCATTTCCTCCTTTCCGATCATTGGCGGCCATGTTATGTTTAATCCCAGAGGTGGCCATCAGGGGTCTTGACCACAATAATTACTCGATAAACGAATTGTCTGCTCATTAGCTTCTCATTATTTACGTTATCACGTGTATGATGATCGTGTTGTGCCGCTGCCCTGGCCGGTCCCCATATTACTCTATATGCCTTGATTTTATGACTAACCACGTCAGGGACTATTTATTTGGATGGAATGACACAAAACTGAATTAGTTCACACCTCGTCTGCCTGAGCACACCTGCCCCCTTGCTTGATATTAATGCAACTTTGATGGATCCTTGTTCAACAGATGGGAATTGGGTCCATCAAGACCGGCTAATCGCCGAATTGATGTAGCGGCCATGTCTTGATTCCCACTCTATCAGCGCCGATACGTTCGTCATTATTTCTATTGCAACTGGTCACAAACATCATATCAATCAACTATCACTGGAAAGTTGTGATTTTGATTAACTCAGATGAGCGNAGTAACCTCTAGCACCATAGTCCACTATGAGAGGATAATGGATTTGGTATGTTCTGCCCAGTGGATGTAGCAAAGGATTGAAAAGACCATGTTTTTGCCAAATTTGGCCATTTTGAGGCCTGACTTCTTGACTGAAAGGGGGCGCTACGGGCAAACCGCTTGAGCGAGGGGGCTAAAAACTTGGATTTTCCCTGAAAACATGTTTTGGCACCATCACACCAAATTTCATTAATTTCTAGGGGGGTCAACTCCCACACCAGTGCTACTCTCTCAGACTCTCACTCTTAACAAGCAAAGATGGGGGAAAGGAGGGGGTAGATGAATGTTGATAACAAAAGTGCCTATTACTCAAGTTTTGAATCAAATACAAAGATAGTTTGAAAGGAAAGACTTGTAGAAGAGAAAACTTCAAAAAGTTCACTTGATTTTGAGAATCTGGCATTGTTCATTAAACCACGCAATTCTAAACACCATAAAACAATACCTCTCAGGTTAAAACTTACCTGTTGAAGAAGAAATTTTTCAAGGTTCCCGTCGGCAAAACAGTTCTCCAGCCCTCCGCATGCCGCCGAGTGGCGCTAGTTTTATTCAGAAGTTGTATTCAACTGTTCAAGGCAGGCGTGTACTGATTTAATACTGCATTTATGGGGTGCATGGAGTGAATAAACACAATAAAACCATCATTTTCGTTGAATGAAATGTAATTATGTGTACTCACACAAGAATAAGACAAAGGGTACATTTTGAAAGTTAACTGACGGCAAAACAATGCAGAAGAGACAGAGTCCACGATCAGCTGACGCTGTGATCTCCACTTCCGGTTTCACAACGGCTAAGTCAGACGTGTTAAAAACAGTTATAATCCTCCCACAATTGAATACTGTTAACAGATATAGCCCAGCTATTGTCCATGTAAAGAATTAGGTTGGGTACTGCAAACATCTTTGATGCAATAAGCAGTGATTTGGATCGTTAGCCAGCGTGTCAACACAACCACGCGCCATTGATCGTTGACAATGTGCCAGCAAGACGAGTGTCACGTGGTTTCTATGACCTGGAAATGACGTCCTGTTTGTGTTTGCAAGCTGTGAGGAACAGCTGACGAAGCCGAACGAGTGTTATTTGTTGATGTGTTTTAGGGATTTGGGGATTTTGATAGTCAATAGTCAGGGGGTCGACCTATACGCAGGGTATACAAAAAATACAATGATTTGAGGCCCCAAATACGGGGGTCGACTTATACGCGACGTCGACCAATAGGCGAGTATATACGGTACATGTAGATTTTTGAGTTGTTTCATATGCCAGGAAACAAAAAGCCAAACTGTGTTTTATCAGAATGTACCCCACTTTTAAGAGAACGGGAAAAATAAGAGTCTTCCTTAATCTCGCTTTAAAGCAGGGGATAGTGGCTGAACTACACCACAACATGGCATTCGTTTTCTGCAACCTTACAACAAGACAGTGGGCAGAGTTAAACTGATGGTCAAGTGTATGGCAGCCTCTGAGTTTTGACCAACTTTCCACTTGTGTCACAGTGCCGTGTTGCGATGCAGCATGAGCCTGTATTAATTCCACAGCTGCCATTCAACATAATAGAGCAGATTATGTCA
The DNA here is from genome assembly GCA_002633025.1 of Notospermus geniculatus. Lineage (NCBI taxonomy): Eukaryota > Metazoa > Nemertea > Pilidiophora > Heteronemertea > Lineidae > Notospermus > Notospermus geniculatus. Next base: position 29,978 of record NMRB01004381.1, read on the forward strand.
GTAGTCTGAAAAATAACCAGAAATACACATACATGTAGATTTTTGAGTTGTTTCATATGCCAGGAAATAAAAAGCCAAACTGTGTTTTATCAGAATGTACCCCACTTTTAAGAGAACGGGACTAGGCGTGCAGTATAGTCCATCATATCAAGGCAAGTTACATAAATAAGGTCCTACAGCCTCAATCTGTCAGGCATTTGGCTTCCGTACTTGTCCTGGCCTTTGTACTTAATATTATGACAAGTTCAATCCACTCTACTTTTGTAATACATGTACATGTACCTATTTGTGTGATGTTCATGATTTTAGCATATAGAACTATAAGTTTATTCTCAACTGGAAGTTTAGTCATGGAAAAAATGATGTTGTTTTATTGACATTTTGATTATTTGATAAATCTTGTTGTAATACTTTAAAGAGCCAATTATATAATACTTTATTATTGTATGTTGATTTGCCCTGTATATTGTACATAATGGTCAATAGATTCTGCTTCAACTTTTCTTGAAATGCCTGTTTATTTGTCTCTTCTGAAAAGATATACAACAGTATTTTGACAATCAGCGTGCAATACATCTATTCATTGCCATCTCTTTCATCTCTGTACCCAGTTGATGATGCTGGCAGTGAAGCTGCACTCCACACCGTTTATTAACAACCCTAACTTTCTGCTTCCAAGAACCGCTGGATTTTGATACGGAATCTAAGACCAGATGGCTTTGATGACATTTTTGAACATTTCAAAGATACATGTAATACTTAGTAAATGACTTTACAAACATGCTACTGTTCGCAAAATTTTTTAACGTGATCAGTGACCTTTTTGAAAAGCTCAGATAAAAAATCCGGGTATTACATCATAGGTACATGTATACCCATTTGGTAGTCCTAACGGATATTTGACAAAGAGACTGATATTGTCCAATAACTTTTTTGGTTTGTTGGCCCACCCTCTAGTTCCATTCCGAATACCAGTTCAAGGCTGTTACATAATATGTGCAGTATTTTGTTTCATGACTTCCCCTCCAAGAGGTGACAGCAGTGGGGCTCACATGATTCTTGTTCACCCAGATGTTCTACCTATGTGTGGTAATTACTGGTGGGTCTAGTAATAAATGACGGATCAAAATTTGCCTTGTGACCTTGGGGCATTCAGTTCTCGTGATCTCAGGCTAAAAGCACACATGGTCTCCCTTAACAACCATAAACCATCACATGTCTGTGAAGAGAAGAAACTGACTAGTTCATAAGAGTATTCTAGATGATGGTTTAAAAGGTTAGCCATTTAAAGCCATTTAAAGTTGACCACTTGGTTTCAATATTTTCTACATTGCACAATGAGCCAGCTATGCACAAACTGTAAACTTTTTTCTTGTCAGTAATAATTGAATACATGTATCTCGTGTATACTCTGTTTGTACGAGATGTAGATAGTTATGATGTGGAAATGATGTGTAGAGGTCGGTAGTGTAGAGTGAACCCAACAGTTTGAAGACGAAAGTAAAACCTACCTTGCTCTGTTGTAAGTTATTCGAGGGAGATGAGAAGTTAGCAGTTCAAAAGATCAAAGAGGACAGTCTTAAAGTGCATAATTTCTCAGGGAAGACTTATTACAAGTAACCTCAGTGAGCTTTGTACACTACTTTACATGTCAGGATGGGCCGGGTCCCAGTCAGATACTCTAGAAGATAAGTCTTGTTGTTTCAATGCTAATCAACAGTTTGGCAGGACAAAGTGCACATCTAATTTACTACATAAAATCAATCATATCCAAATCTTGATGTGAAGTTGTTGTTGTCTTTTTGGTGATTTTGAAATTACACGTCTAGAGGAAGTAAAATGCACTGTGGGTAGGTCTTTCAGAGCCAGGAATTTGTCGCATTAGCCATCGACTTGCCCCATCCAGTTATTATATGGCTGTTCACCTCTATCACATCAGCTTTAAATAGGATTACAACCTTTTATATACAGTAACTGATCATTTGCTTTTAAAGGTCACACATTGGATTTGTCACAGAATATGAAAATTTGATGCATACAAAAAGATATACAATTTTTACTTGGTCATCATTGGATGTTGCATTAGCTTGAACATGACATCTGTCTCGTCAGGAGAGCTAAATTTAAAGGGACCCTATAGGCAGCTAGCTATTAGGCTCATATCAGTGCAGTCACTTCATCACAGGTGGCGCCAGCAACTGACAACATCCAGATTTTGGTTCACATGTTGATGGCATAGTGAATGTTACTTGCAATACATGTCCGAGTTAGATTCTCACACCAACCGATCGGTGTAAAGAGCACATCAAAATGCCAAGCGGAGGCTGGCTGTAGGACCCCTTTAAGAGCATATCTTTGGGATGAGTGGAGACACTATCTAGTGGATTCTAAGTAAACAGGCAGCCGATTTTTGATGCACTTCCTTCATGTTGTTTGTTCACAAACACATCCATATTTTCACTATTGCATCAAGTTGATGGTCATAAAGCCAGCTTCAAACAGTGTATGTCATTGTCAAGTGTTGCTGTCATCTGTTCAGGCTACCAGCATTCATCTGTAACCTTGATAATGAAACAGTGTGGTAACGTACATGTAGTGATGCTGCATGATGTGCCACAGTTTTGTTGCTCTAGTTTTGCAATCTTTTATTCGTGATGAGATTACTTATAAAGTACTTAAGGGATACAATCACGTCTATTATTGACCAAAAGCCACATATTTTAGAAATCGACTTCTATTTTAAAGATCTACTTCTTTTCCGTTCATTATTTCATTTGATAAGGAAAGCATTAGTTCACTTTACTGATATTTCATATTCTCATGTTAAACTGTACATGCGCTATGTCCAGCTGTCCTTATATTATATCCATATCAATAATGAATCAGTGCATACAGCAGAAGTTACTCGCAGTGCACATTTCTTTTTACCAGGAGTAGGCCCGTACACCCTTATGTTCAAGACCCCAAACTACAATCCCAAATATCCGCCAACTGTATACATTTTCACCTCTGTAAGTAGGACACCTCTGAATTACGGACACCAATTCTTGGTCCTTTATGGAGGTTCCTTGACTGGGGTTCATCAGTCATTACACACACTGATTCCTAGTACATCTACCATTAGCAGTATCTATAATCACAACGTTTCAAGTGAACCCCTGTCCCTTCTCTATCAGATCCTATCAGGGTATCAAAATCTAACGCCACAATGGATTGGTTCCCCTCTGCCTTTAGTCAGCTCACACTTGCATGCCTTTAAACTGGCTGATATTCCTTCACGCTGATGGGGACGCCATAGTATTCAAAACCAACACATCCTTATTACAATTCATTAGAGGCTTCATGTTGTCACTCTTATGTGAAAGTTGAATATTCTACCAAATATGATGAAAAAAGGGTTGAATTTTTGAATGGTGTAAAAGTGTAACTCACTACAATTCATATACAATTCACATAAATCAGGTCACAAAATGTCCTGTAACAGGGTTAGTGTTAAGGCGTCGCTCCACGTGACAGTTTTCTATCGAAAGTTTGCTGTCAGATAGTCAATTATTGCTGTCAGGCAGCAAAAATTGCTGTCATACAGTACTGTATGACAGCAATTAGTCTGACAGCAATAATTGACTATCTGACAGCAAACGGTCGACAGAAAACTGTCATGTGGAGCGGCGCCTTTAAGACATACATGTATCCTAACCTTCAACTCGGTCAGAACACTTGTAAACCCTGGGAAAAGAAATGATTCCGACGAACGATTAAAAGTCATCTTGTAGTGTGTATTTTTGTCCTTATAAACCAGTCATTGTACAGTACAGATCAGTTTTTACTTTAAAGTCATGTCATTCTTTTTGTAAATATCTGCACCAATTTAACAACTGTATTGCACAAAATATTGTTATTTGAATCAAAAGTCTGTGTCTGTATTTATTTTGATGATTAGTACAGGATCACAGGAATAAAAAGATGAGGAGACACTATTAGACTTGTTGATTTGTTTATAGCCAACCATCCTCCGACAGCAGGGCTTGGTCTCGTTCCTCTTCATACACTCACATAAAGTATCAGTCCAGCCTCTGTGTTATCACCGGCCTACGGCTGGACAGAGAACCAGTCTTAGCAAGGTGTGGAGGGAGAAAGAGTCACCTAACGCATATAGTCGCGCTTTAAAGATAATGTAT
>NMRB01004383.1:23574-38681 GCA_002633025.1 Notospermus geniculatus
AGAACCACGAAACTTTTATGGTGGGTTCCTCTGATGAGACTACATCACATAAATCCCGGGTTTTTGATTTGACCTACTTTTCAAGGTCACAGAGGTCAAAGTTCAAAATTCACTGTTTGGTGGCACATTTCATGGCTATTTGACATAGAGTGTTGTGATTTGGTGTGAAGATATATCTAGGCACCCTGCACAACTGCACCAAATTTCAACCTGATCGGACTTCAAATATGGCCGCCAGGAAGCCATCTTGGAAAATGGACTTTGACCCACATTTTATAAATAGGAGTAGGTAGGATGTTTTAACCTTGTCAAAATATGTATCTAGGTACCATATAAATGTATAGTAAATTTCAGTCCGATTCGACGTCAAATATGGCCGCCAGGGAGCCATCTTGAAAAATGGACTTCGACCAACACCTCATAAATAGTGGTAGCTAGGATGCTTTAACCATGCCTAAATATGTGTCTTGGTACCGTCTACTTATATGCCAAATTTCGGTTCGATTGGACTTCAACATGGCTGCCAGGCAGCCATCTTGAAAAATTGACTTCGGCCATATTGCATCAGTAGTAAATGTTACGATGTTTCAATGTTGTCTAAATATCTATGCAAGTATCCTGTATTCCTGCTAAATTTCAGTCCCAAGGAACGTCACGTGTGGCCACCAGGTGGCCATCTTGAAAAATAGTATTTTTGACATCTGTGACCTAGACAGGAAAGCAGTTTGTTCACAAATAGCCTACCACTTGTATTCAGAAATTGTACTCCTGGGTGCCATCACCTGAGTTTATGTCATTGAACTGATAATACTGATCAGATCATAAAAATACTTCTTGGTGTGTTCAGCTTTATCGTGTCTGTACTGATCCTTCAACATTCACCATGAGAGTCACAGTTTCACATTTAACCATGGAGACTTATCACAGAGGTGAGCACAATGGCCCTGGCCATTTCATTTCTTTACGTTTTGAATCAGAGGAGTATGTCTTGCTGCTTGAATGGGACTTTGACGACTTTTCTTTTCTCTTTTCCGACTGCTGGTAATCATGGACTTTCTTAAGAATTTCAGGGAGAATCGCTCGTCAGGGCCGTAGATGTTAATAGATGACGATGAGGTGGAACTACATTTAGTCTTGCTCCTGGCTCGATCAGGTGATTTAGACTTGGTGGAAGATTTCGACGATTTGACGTACCCGTACCATCCGCGATGAACTGAAGGTTACCTTCCGCGCCACGTCCGAGGAAGGTACGTGGATAAAGGGAGGTCAATTGTGCAACGTACTGTACCGCCATGGTTTTCACTGCTTTCTGCATTCTCGAAGAGTCACTTTTATAATGGAGGCCATAAAGCACATTTCACTCCAGCAAAGTCCCACCAATTTTCGGGGATGACCGCCATCCGTGACCCTGATCCGAATCAAGGAAGTCTACCAAGATCAAAGTCAAAGTGTAGTATCTGTTCTTATCGGCTTAATATCTGATACGTGCCTCTGATAGATAGATATGTGCTTTATTCGACCAAGTCAGGAAAATAACATAAAAATACTAGTAATTGTGCAGATATACATATACGGAGATGAGAGAAACAGAATACATGTAATTACGAACAGATAATTCTACACAAATTAAAAAAATACGTGGGTCAGGAGACATGCGCAAGGCCAGAAAGACCGCTGATGCGCAGGCCACCCAAAAAGATAGAGTACAGAAATAAATATTAAGTAGAAATCAAAATAAGAAATGACAGCAACGTGAGGGTTGAAAGGTAATGTGGCTTGCATCTACAGTATGATGACAAAGTTAAGAACCAATAAGGGAACAGACATAACAGTTTCGTAATTATCAAGTAAGTATTTCTTATAGTATGTGATATAACCAGGTAGACTATGGGTAAAAAACTTTTCTGAAATTACAGGAGGTAGACTCATTGAGGTGCTACAATATTAAACTGATTTTTGGACCTCGGTAAGATGTCAGGGGCTTGCTCCGCTCTCGCTGTGGGTTGGCCTGGTATTGCAGGATTAGCCAATCATAAACGAACAAAGAATAGAATCGCTCCAATAAATACCCTCTCCCTTGCTCGCGATCGAAGTTCTCCTCATCGCCCGTGATAAGCAACCTTTTGAATAAACAGTCCGAAAAATGCAGCCCTGTATTAATGTGGGCTTCTGCTTCTGTCATTTCTTGCTTGGCCATGCCCGCGTCCTTGGCCACGACCTTTAAAAGTCCTTCTGCAGGAACATTTCCTGCATTTGCACGTGTATTATCAAACTGCATCTCTTCGTCAGCAGACTCCTCTGCTGGCATTACGTTTGGTCTGTAGGGCACATAGTGTCCAATTTAAGGATCGGGCACAAACTGGTGGATGTTCTTGAACATTGTCTAGGCAGTGAAAGTCCTGGTGATGGCAGTTTGATTGGACGATCCACGGCAGTGTTCTCCACGGGTTTTGGTATAAGAGGCGCGGTGGTGGGCCTGGTACCGAAGGCACCGCGCAAGGAGCCAAAGGCGCCTTCTGGCGGGGGGTCTGCGAAATCATAAATATTAGGGCGTACGAATTTTTAAGAGAGGCGGACGGATTTTTAAGAGGGGCGGGCCGTTTTTAAGAGGGGCTGATTTTGCCGTCGGTATTTTTAAGAGGGGCAGGCCGGCTCTTTTTTAACTGGTGTGGAGAACACTGCGACGGGAAATGGTGTTATAACAAGCCTGAAGGACAGTCTCGATCAGTTCCCTCGTCACAGCATCAATTGTCAAACTAAAGCACGTACATCTTCTTCTTATAACAAGCCTGAAGGACAGTCTCGATCAGATTCCTCACAGCATCAGTTGTCAAACCAATAAGGGAACACCAATAAGGGAACTCCTTTAATCCAAAAGCAATTGGTATGGCACGTGGAACTTCCTTGTGCCAGCTTCTGTTATTGACACCCCTTTCAACCGGCATATCTGGTACATGTAGCATTCATTCATTAAAGGAGCTCGACGTCCAAGTTGTAAACAAACTGGCTTGTTTACAAACAGTGGCCAGCAAACTAGTTTTATTCCTTCGTGAAGGTGGCAGCACCAGTAGCGTCCCGTGATCGTTAGACTGGTGCCCGGTCCAAAGCAACTCACTCAGCCACTCACTGGTTCTCTATCCACGCTGTGCTGCCACCTATTATCGGTGATATGTACTGAAGTGAATATGTAGTCTCGCGCAGCCAACCGTTTCGTTCCGCAGGCACTGCGACACAAACGTTCGATCCTCAGATTCGGCTGGGTGACCGAGTGGCTGGGTGACCGAGACTAGTGAATATCGTGTTTACAACTTGGACGTCCAGCTCCTTTAATTGTCTTGAAGGCGTCAGATAGCACCTCCTTGGCATCAATATCTACGGTTCTGGTAGGTTCTTGTTGGCAGTTCCAGGAGAACAAATATGCTGATGTGTCATTGTCAACAGCTAACTGGCATGATTGATCAGATTTAACAGATAGGACCTCGGCCAAAAATTCCACTTTTTCCTTCAGAAATCTGCCTTGATGCACAGTCTTGAACAGCTTGGAGAAGGTTGATGTTGATGTTGGGTGGCGTGGACATTCTGCGAAGTACATAAACTGTGCTTCCTTGATCACCAGTTCCATTAGTCTCGCTTGGCCAGACGCTACGGGCTCACCCCTTCGGTAAATCACACTCCGCGTCTGGCTCTTTTAGAGATTAACAGTCATGACGACCGCTTGATGGCAGCACGGGTCCTTCGGTTTTCTTAACCTCGTTTCCAGGTTGATAATATGGCAAGTGGTCCACGGTTGTCTGAGCGAACTATACCCATGGTGATTGGCTGGAGCCCAGTGAGTGCCATCTAGTGGTGTTACCGGCTTTTGAGCCCCAAAAGTGCCAGTGTGTAGGAGACCGGGACGTCGAATACACACTGGGGCCGAGTGTACAGTTCCATTATCTCATGGTCAAATGATACTAGTACCCCAAATACTGTTGTACTCTGCGATGAATACGAGGCATATATCAACATTTGAACCCCCCATGCTGCCATCTCCGACACGACCTGTGGAATGTACTTTGCTGGCATCTGGTAGTGGACAGGTGTATATTATATTCATTGGGAAAGGGGCATTTCACTTCAATCCCAGCGTCTGACGATCCAGTCCTCAAAGTCATGAATTTCCTGGAGTGACTTTAGTGGGAACATGTCGACATCCAAGTTTGAATTTCCCGCTGTGCCTGCAGCATCAGATGTTGTGGACTGTTGACTTTGTTGCTCTTTTTATTGCCTTGATATCCACTTTTATCTGCTCTTACTGTTCGAAAATTAAGGCCCTTACAGGTATCACATCATTTGTTATATTTACAATCCCAGTCGACCCGCAAAGGTCCTTTTCTACGGCAGATTTATTTTGCGCGCGGGAAAATAATAGGCGATCGGGGCACTCGACGAGGCTTCTCGAGTACCTCATTCGAGAAATCGGACACCTCGCACAAAAGTGCGTTTATCGAGAAGACCGTTCAAATTCAACCACATAAACCATACATCAGTATTTAGCTAAGACATTGAACTTTACATTGGTGTAATTTATTTTGGAATAATGCAAACGAGTGAAGAGAAAACATTTAAGAAATTTCGTCCTCCGCACAGAATTGGAGGTCATTTGGAGTAGAGCGTTGTTAAAAACATCGCCATAACTCCATAAATACTTGCCTGCATAAAACCAGCAAAACTGAATGGATGAAGAAACTATCAATCTCCAATCTGTATTAATTTCATACTTCGGCATGGTATTCCAAGTTTTTGTACGCAGTTTGAACAGCAGTAGGTAGCGATTCTCGCAGCCATAACCTGGTTCCTTGGGCGTCGGAGGTGGCGCTGACTGACGATTCGACAAGTCAGCATGGTCAGCGCCACCGTCGGAGCCCATGGAACCAGGTTAGACAATGGATAAAGCGAAGGAGATTTCTTGAAAATGTGGTTGTGTTTCGTGGTGATTTTCAACCCCTCAGACATGCGTGCATAAAACCACGCTTCGCATGTAGATTCTTCTATGTTAGAACAACCCGAATGGCCTAAGCAGACGTTTCAAAATACTATTCCAAGAAAGTGTACGCACTTTGAAGAACGCCTATTTTCGAAAACACAAGGTTGCCTTTCGATCGGTAACTCGGTCAAAACTGAACCGATTTCGATGAAATTTTCTGCAACTTTCGTAGAGAAACTTCCATCAACATGTAAACATCACGGCACCTTCAAACGTCTTACTAATCGTGCGTAATTAGTGATTGTTTCATAGCGTCTGCTACGCTTACTTCACTGCCTCGCTTACGTTCAGTGATTTAGCAGTTAGTACCGCCAAATACCACGGCTAGACGTCGGGGCGCTGTTCAGACCTTTGCGGGTCGACTGATCCTTCTTGAGGTGGCCCCAACTCAGACACCTTAGGCATAACCCGTTCTTCTTCACAAAGTTCACTCTCTCCGGAACTTTCAGCTTTGCGAACCCTTCGCACGTGTGCAGCCTGTGGGCATCTTTACAAAATGTATGCCCTCTTTTCTAATACCGAACCCCCAGCATCGTTGCCACTCTCAGGGGTTCCGCTATTGGCAAAACTTCCAATCTGAGGTTTCTTGGCGTTATAGATGGCTTGATGATAGATAGATAGCATCCTTAGAACCTGAACCCTGATTATGAACACTAGCTGCCACCAGCGTTCTGATACCAGGATCACCCTGGGGAATCGCGATACCATCTCGACGCGGAGGTTCGCCATATAGCCGCGTCATGCTGCATGAAATTCACCCACGAGTGCAGTAATTTGTGAGGGGAATTGCAGAAAAACGAGACATGATTTGCCATATATGAAACATCCAGAAGAAAGTTTACATCTACAGTTACCAGATGAAATGCGAAAGGATGGACAAACTATTCGGCATCAATGTAAAAATCCATGCTGAAAATGCGAGTCCACGGAAGACATGGAAGAAGCGGTGCCCTCCATCGTGACAATCGATCGCTACGTCATCGATGGCTTGTTGCACAACGCGGTAAACTGCTGGTGACATTCGGCAGATTCTCGTCCAAATAGGCAGGTTGTGGACAAAAAAACCCTGTTCTTATTCATTTCATCTGGTAACTGTAGATATAAACTTTCTTTTGGATGAGGATGTCTAGCCTGAATATGAAGATGTCATTAACATCGCCCTGTGTGTTATTCTCTCTGTTCTCCTCAATATTTAGCTCTCTTCCCTTCATAAACAGGTTTCTGTAGCTCCCGAAAATGTCTACATCTGATTTTTTTCCATCTCTGGAAAGGGAAAGTGGTTTTGAAAGATATTTTATAGTTTATACATATTTATACACAGACGTACAGTTGTGCTCAAAAGTTAGTGAACCCCACCATGGAATGCATATTATCATGGTGTATTCCAAGAATTGCTGTTTTATTGCAAAGCTCGCTTATAAATCATGTACATTGCAGGACATTCTCTTCCTCTGTTACAACCGAGGTCCATTTACTTCTGTCCTTCGACAAATGAAATGGGATTTACAGGAAATGGGCCGGTGCAGAAGTATGTGAACCCCTATCATAAACCAAAACAGACATCCACAATGCCCAGAAAAATTCCAAAAACTTACCGTGGTATGATGCAACTTGTACCCGTTGACCATCCCTGGTCCTTAGTGTCCCTCTTTGGCGTGCAGTCATGCATGTTTGACTGTTCACTGCTTCTCAGTTTAAAAGGGGGTTCTCTGGGGACGTCAGACACTCTGACTGGAAATGCCGAGGTCCAAACAGCTGTCAGAAGACCTGAAGAAGCGTGTTATTGCTTCCCACAAGCAAGGAGATGGTTACAAAACCATTTCCAAGCAGTTGGGACTACACATTTCAACTGTGCGCCAGATTGTCTACAAATGGAGGACCTTCAAAACAACAGCGTGCTTGCCTCGGAGTGGCCGGCCCAGAAAAATCTCGGAACGAACAACCAGAAAACTGGTTTCAGCGGTTTCCAAGGACCCCAGGATAACTTCCAGGGAACTCCAACAGAACCTAGAACAGGCAGGTGTACAGGTTCACAGATCGACTATACGGAGAACACTGAACCAATCTGGCCTCCATGGCAGGGTGGCAAGAAAAAAGCCCCTGCTGAAGAAGCAGCATAAAGACGCAAGGCTGAAGTTTGCGAAAGCCAACCTTGACAGGACTTCTGACTACTGGAAAAAGGTTTTGTGGACAGACGAAACCAAAATTGAGCTTTTTGGTCAAAATGATAAACGTTACGTTTGGCGGAAACCAAATGCAGCCTTTGAGGAAAAAAACCTGATGCCTACGGTGAAGCATGGAGGCGGTAGCATTCTCGTCTGGGGATGCTTTGCTGCTTCAGGAACTGGCAGACTTGCCCACATCAATGGAATAATGAATTCCTTGGCCTACCAGGACATTTTGGGTGAAAACCTCACCCCATCAGTCAAGCACTTGAAACTTGGGCGCCGCTGGATCATGCAACAGGATAACGATCCAAAGCACACAAGCAAGTCAACTCGAGCCTGGTTCCAGAGAAAGAAAATCACCGTAATGGAATGGCCAAGTCAGAGTCCAGACCTCAATCCAATTGAGATGCTCTGGACTGACCTCAAGCGTGCCGTCCATAAGCGAAAACCATCAAACCTGAATGAACTACGCCAATTCTGCGATGAGGAATGGTCCAGGATTTCACCAGAAAGATGCCAGCATTTGATCTCCGATTACAGAAAACGTTTGGTTGCAGTCATTGCAGCCAAGGGAGGATCAACTAAATACTAACACTAGGGGTTCACATACTTGTGCACAGGCCCATTACCTGTATATCACATTTCATTTGTGGAAGGACAGTTGTGAATGGCTCTTTTGACGTAACAGGGAAGAGAATGTCCTGCAATGTACATGATTTATAGGCGAGCTTTACAATAAAACAACAATTCTTGGAATACACCATGATAATATGCACTCCGTGGTGGGGTTCACTAACTTTTGGGCACAACTGTAGCCTAGGCCTGCCGTGGCCTAGGCATGATAGTGGTCTGCTCACCACCTATTTTCGCAATGAGCCCTTCGTGATACCGGGCCAACCAGGAATAGCAGCATGTATTTGTTCTCCAACTTTATATTCTTCTGGATGTTTTCTTGGTCGCTTTTTGCACGTAAGTTTCAGACAAACCCCTGTGGGTGGCACATCATTGATCCAAACCATCAGACCAATTTCAGCATCATCACTCATGACGGTCATGTCGTTGAAGATGTTGGTCATGTTGGTCGTTGACAAATTACGCCTATCTGTCATGTTTATCGATAGGTTATGCACGAACACAATGAAACAATACAATCCAAGTCGTCCCCACACCGGGGTCTTCTTTAGGCACTTTCAAGCCAAGATAGACGTTGTGGATGAAAAGTTGAACAGTTGAAAATGGCGTGTGACTATATGGACTAGGCCTAGGCTTGAGAAAACTAGATATGGTAAAAACAGATATGGTAAATTGGACGACCATCCATCTACCATGCCTGGTCGATAGGCCCAATGTGCTAAAATTCTTACAATGACTGGTGATGTGGAAAATAATGAAAACTTTTCATTTATGTATTGATGATAACATGCGTAGAAAATGCAGATATGACATAAAATTAAAGTGTAATATTGATGTCAGGGTAGTCGCTCCAACGTGCGCGTTAATTTTTCACCATCAGCTTTTGATCATCTGACTTATAAACGTCATCATGGCCTTGGTCTTTGGGTGTATGTATGTACACTCATGACACAGTTGTAACAGTCCAGTGCATGTGCATGATTTGCAGCAGCCTTAAAATTGAATTCAACGATAATTGGGCATTTTGAGTGTATGGTTCACTGCCCAGGCATTTTTGACGTTAACATGTTATCTCTAATAACTAGGCTAAAATTCTTTTTGAAAATGGCAATTAACTTGAGTGACAAGTTGCAGGAGGCTTCTAGATCGGCCCATATCTGTTCGAGAGATGACGATCTGTCCTCAAACATGTCAAATGATTCTCATGTCCAATGTCCAGCCAAAAACTATATAGTCCTCTGGGCTGCCTGTCTCACTGGAATCATTATTTTGAATAGAAGTTATAACAAAAAACGATTTAACAATTTATTCATCGTTCTTTTTTCAGATTATTTTATCTTGTATTATGTAAGCAGACAAGTAAGTTAACATACTAGTTTCAACAGTTACACAAAAACAGACTAGTACAATTTTTTGCCAAAACAGTGTGTTCAACCCATGGCATGTTGCTATTCGTCTAAATATTTCTACTCAGACGCGGCGGGTGAGAAGAATGATGCTATGGTTAATAGGTAGATTTTTCAAAGATCTGAATGCCTGAATTGATGCCCGACGCTTCCATCAGATTTAAAGCAAAATGGAAGACGTGGGGGTGTCATCTGGTCTGTCATCATTGACTGACTTCAAATAATTTTCAGGATTAGTTTCTGGTGGTCTGTCATCATTGACTGACTTCAAATAATTTTCAGGATTAGTTTCTGGTGGTGCACTTAAGAGATTGGAGATTTTCATTTGGGTTGCTTCAGATTGTAGAGTATTACTGAAAAGGATTGAGGATTCTTCAGTTCATTTCAATTTTGGTGGGAGGTCAGTCAATTGGTCCTCATCTGAATTGCCTGCATGTACAGTTGTGGCTTTGAAAGCTAAACCCAGAGATATCATACAGTAGTCACTGACGTCTTCAAGAAAATCGTGTATCTTAAAATATCTTAACATTTCAAAAGTACTGTGATGAGCCATTGCAAAATCAACAACACTACTGCCATTGTATTTATGGCAGGTGTATTTCCCACCTGTGTCACCTGGTCTGTCATCTTAGTGTACAGAAGATTCACCACACTAAAACCTCTTTCTGACATTTTTTGTCTGAGAGGGCTTTTCAGATTGGAACAAACTGACTAAGGAACCAATTTGGTATCCTTCAGGTCATCTGCAACCAACCAGTGAAGAACTCCCAGTAGGGTAAGCAGGGTCTCCGCCAGGATTGCCAAGGAGGGGGGGGGGGTGGAGAAAAAAATTCATTTTTTTGTTTGTTTTTTTGGTTAAAAATGGCCTCCACAGTCATTTTTTACACTCCAAAATGCAAAATTAGTCATCCTTCTGCATGAAAATTGCATTTGAAATGTAACAGATTAAAGAAAAACACCACTGTAGTGAAAATAGTGATATTTGAAAAAGGTTAAGTCTGCAAACTTGAGGGGGATATCCCCCTTGCCTCAATCATGGGGTAGATACCCCCCCCCCCCGTATGAACCCTAGTAAGATGCCTCTCCTCTTTGAGTTTTTTAACTCCTCTTCTAAATTTCTAATCATACCCGGTATATTGAGGAACTTTTCACTCCTATCCGAACGAGAATCAAAGTGTCACTGTAACAAAAACTCCTCTCCCCTCCACAATGTCATTTCATTGACAGGTCATCAGATATCAAGTCACCATGCAGCAGGTCAATAGCAAGTGAGAACATCGACACTACACTGTCAACAGCATCGTCCATAACCTCATCCTGATTCCAATACATCACTTTGTACTTCTTATTTTTGTACAACTTGCAGATCATCCCATTGTATGGGACCAGCTTTAGGTCTAAAGACCACATATGGCTGATCTGTTTTCCAACTACCCTCCCCGCCTCCAAAATGTCAATGACCCTCCACATGTGTGTAATCCAAATCTGGGTACTTCTGTTGCAGTGCATCCAAACCGCCATCCTTCAGCATCTTCTCCATCTGTTTCCTCACCGCATCTTGTTGTGCTTGTTCCTTGTTCAGCTCCTGGCGATTTATCAGTTCTAGTTTCAATTTCTTCTGAGTCTTTCTTTTTGTCCCTTTTCATTCTCCCTAATTTTAGAGCTTTCTGCAGCACAAAGTTTGTCCTTTCCTCATTGAGGTTGTCCAAGTAATCGATTGTTCGGTTCTTACAGGCACGCATTCTGGATGAAATGTAACAGCGAGTTGCACTGGGGGTTCTCTGTTGTGCGGCGCTGAACATCTCCATTATTTCCTCTGAATCGATATTATGTAGTCTAGCAGATGCCGTTTTCTTCCTCAGTTTGCCAGTGATATCCATTGTGAAATATTTACTGTACTGGCCCTCAAGTACAGCTATGATACTACTCAGACAGGCTAATAACATTTCTTTGGACTTGTCATGGAGTGGCAGGCTTCTAATCTAAGTTCTTCCATGGTCTTGTCATTTGGCAGTTTTTGCCCCCCAAATAGGTCTGTTTGTCGGGTCTGAATTTGAATCGGGTCCTTTACTAGCTCACGAAGAGTGACGATAGCCCCCCTGACGACCTGGATACCTTGGATGTTGTCTATCTCAGTGTCAGCACTGGTATAAAACTTTTTAATCCAAGGTCCTGTTAGGAATTTTCCAATAAGCCGAAGAACTTGAAATTCAGCAAGGCCGACACTATATGTGACCCGTCACAGCAAAGCCAGGCGCATGTCGGTCGTTGGCTTGGCAGGTTGAGACCTATTGTTTGTCAGTTTCACTACTGTCTGTCTATTGTGAAATTTAAAAGAGTCTATTTCTTTTCATTCTCTCCCGCTGTCATCTTAGTTCGTTGAGGCTCAACCTTCCGAGTGACTGTGACATGCGCCTAGTTTTGCTCTGACGGGTCACATATGCTAAATCTGCCAGCAGGCTATCTTTAATCTAGATCACACATTGTATTTAAGGAACAAATTCAAGAATTCAAATTTCAATTTTACAATTGTTAATGATTTCAACAATGTTGGAAGCGTAAACAATATCAAGAGATGGAAATGCTTCCATGAGCTCCATTTTATCCGACACATCAGGATAGTCACTTATCAGAGTGTGGGCAAACTCCTTGCTCAAACCAGTTGCTGCCTCAGGGAGGGAGGTCCACAAGGCCATTTTCTGCACCAAAGTAAGCTAAAAGTCTAAACCTTCAGGCTTGAGAGTTGGCTTGTCTCCACCATCGTTGAGATTAATACTATCATCCAAGGACATGAAAGACACAGCGGCCAGCAGCTGCTCTGTCATGTCTGTGCCACTCTCTTGGACCCAACAGTTCGATTTACACACATCGCAGCAAGTTTGGCACAGGCTTGCATCCCTGTCACATTTGAAGCCAAAATGTTCACAAAGGAACTCTCTGCGGCAAGTTGTCAGCAGACAGTAGTCCCTCATTTCCTGGGTTAACCCTTTAACATTTTTGGCAATGTCGGAGTTGTTGAAGTGCAGTATTGCTTCACATGAATCTCCATCTCGGCCAGCTCTACCAACTTCTTGGACGTACACTGAAATGATAAAGATACATTATACAATGTGTACAACGTTGTCCTTAAATGGGACAGTTATACAACTATGAGGGGTCATCTCTAAATACTGAGGCTACAAAGAAACTAATATAAGCATGTTTGGCTACATGTCTGCATTCACATATTGTAAACTATGAAGTACTTCATCCACGTCTGCTGAATCATCACACTGGTGCAAGAACGAACTACTTATTGAAGGCCAGGGCATTCTTTGCATTTCCCATCATGCACTCCTCATTTTCAGTGGAACAAACACACTTTGCCATCAGGTCCTCGACTGTTTGCTTCAGACATGCATCCACCATCAACTTGGGGTTTTGATGGTACTTGCAGGGGCAGACAGAGTGAGTACCAGATGTGCCTGCAAGGACACACACTTCGGCGGCAATGACGCAAAGGTTGAAAACCCAATTTTTCATCAGGTTGAGCCTCCCTCCATGCTGCATGCAGTTCTTTTAAATTGCATAGCACAAGTCTTTTCTGATGTTGTATCCTTTGCCCGTCCTTATCACGAACACTAATTAATTCTTTTTTCCCAGGCACATTCGGCTGTATTCGTCTTTTTGATAGAAGTTTACAACCTCCTCCTTCAGCTCGGGCACGATGGCTTTCCCTTTGTTTTTGTTGCATTTTGCCAGAATGCCCTTTTCCTTCTTTAGTGCTCGGCTCTTCTTAACGAGATAGTGCGATGCACCAAATTCTTTTTATTGTTCTCTCTATCGTGAAGGGGGACTGGGTTAATATTTGCACACTTTCAGCATAAGAAGTAGATCTTCTAAATTTCTGTTTCAGTTCTTCAAATGTGGCACGAAATAGGCGTAAATCGTTCACCACAGGATTTCACACAATGGAGAAGTCTGGTTCCCTTGATTGGCATTTCACGGTCCCCTGAAAACGTAACAAAAATAGGCGAATTTCCACTAGCTCTTTATTGAAATTACAATTGATCATTTTGAATTCACTCATTTGTATTAGAGGCCATTAAAGGGACTAGGAAAATTTTTTCAAGCTTCGGTTATTACAAAATGCTAGTCTTTCATGATATATTCCCACCGTCAATTCACTTTTTCAATTAAGTGTTAATTACTGGCACCCAGACAAATCAGTTATCACCACACCATGGAGTATTCACCACGTCACTGGGAACCTCATCGCTGTATGTATTGTATGGAGCGAGCTTGTACTCTATTATGTTGACTAGCATATTGTACCCGTGGGCGGTAGTATGGAGGAGTGTGATTTGCCGCTAGGCGCTACGCTGTCGGACGGATGTGGAACTCTCCTGTCTTTCGATTATGGCACAAAAAGGCGATTTTTACAGAAAACGGGGGGAAGCATCGAAAACGAATCCCACGTCGACTTATGGCACATTATTACACACAGCAGGGCAGCGGTCACGGGATATTTGAGAGCCAAACTTAGGAGGAGAACGATCACAAACATTAGGCCCCTACCTCCCGTACGTCAATTATAGTATAGATTAGGTTCCCAGTGACGTGGTGAATGCTCCATGGTGTGGTGATAACTGATTTGTCTGGGTGCCAGTAATTGACACTTAATTGAAAAAGTGAATTGACGGTGGGAATTTATCATGAAAGACTAGCATTTTGTAATAACCGAAGCTTGAAAAAATTTTCCTAGTCCCTTTAAAATGAACATTCGACTGATCATATAAAGGTTGTTGAATATTTTAACATATGAATTCATACAAAATGATTAATTTTGCCACATACCATTTTTCGTCACTGTCTCTGTAGAAGCCACCACTAATCACATGGGTCATGATAGACTGCGCTGCAAACTTTCTGGCTGTATCACGACTCCTGCCTGGTTGGTTTTGATTAAAGAGTTGCTTTCGGATGGTTCCGTGCAACTTCTCAAATTGATCTTCTCTGTAAGCTTTTGGTGGCCCGTGATTCCTTACATCATCTATCTGAAAATTTTAAAGGGTTTCTCTCTCCGTTTAGCCAAATGAAATAAAACCCGGTTCGGGTAACCCTGCCTACCCTAATTTTAAACTGGGTCAAAAACAGAAGTCGTCTTCCGAAACTCGCAAATTTTTGACCCCAACCGGGGTCTTCCTCAGGCACTTTACTGTTGAGATTGTTTTCTGGAATTCCTGATTATTTTTTCATTCAAATTAATTGTGTGGCAAAGGCAGTGAATCATGTAAGAAACAACAAATAAATGTAATGCTTACCACGCGTACAAGAAGCCAGTGAAACATCATCCTCTGAGCACCTCCTCTTGAAGGAACTTGTCATGGTCATCCGCTTCCATTACTACAATCTCTTCTTCATATGGTCAACATGGTCAATTCCATTGTGACGGGCGTTACATTTGCACACATTTTTAAACTTTGTATTCAAACCACAGTTCACAACAATAATGAAATAATTGAACAGTGTGTTGTACAACATGACTAAACAATAAACTGTCAAGTCATATACTTTTATTTTTAAAAATGGTATTTAAGTAGTGTTAATTACATAGTAATTAGGCGTGACGGGCGTTATATACAAAAGACAAAGGTTTCCAGGAAGGTGGGTATGTGGTTAAATCTCTGTGAATTGGGAGTTATTTCAGCTATACTTTATCTGTGACTTTGTAGTATATGACCACTTGATTCATATTGGCCAAGATACAGAATAGCACAAAATTGACACACAAAATGATATAAAACAAGAAGTCAATCTCCAGAATTCACGAATTTTCGACCCCAACCGGGGTCTTTTTCAAGTGGAACTTTACAATCTGAAACTCTAGAAAAG
>NMRB01004384.1:0-21026 GCA_002633025.1 Notospermus geniculatus
CTGGATTCTCATCCATGCCCCATCCACACGTATAGTATCGACCTCCTTTGGCCTACCATCTGCACAATAAAAGTGCAAATGGAAATCTGGTAGAGCTGCAAGCATACGCAAATCTGCAGCATGTTGGCCGGCATTCTTGGCTTCAGTTTTTGGGATTTTAACAATCCCAGCATAGTGCTCCTCAGAGTTTTCGGAAGCGGTAAAACAATATGACGTAACCTGCAAAAGGGATTGTTCTTTGTTGGTAAAATCCATCCTAGTCGTAAGGTCCTCATCTCCCCTGACCATTAATGTTGGAAGCTTGTTAACAGTTGCCATCGTGTCTAACCTAAACCAGGCAGCATCATCCCTGTAAGTGCCATACAGTGATTGTCCCTTTAAGCCTCATTTAAAATTTCCCTCCACACAAAGAGGTCAAAGTTAATCCCCTTTGAATACAACTGGAAGCCCCCTTAGGGCAGCTGCCATTTTGGAACTCAACTTGTTGGAACTGGGCTATTGTCCCTTGCTGCTGGAATTTGGAATTTGTTGGTAATTTTTGGAAACCTATTGGAGATCAGAAAGTTGCAGCTTATTGAGCGACCTGTACAGCGCATTCGACCAATGCTCATCCACATTCTGTTTGATATCAAATCCCTTTCTTGCCGTTTTACTCACGACAGCAGCTGCTGACTTGTACCTACTGCTTGATCTGTACCTCCTGTTCTTAGGTACACACAGCTGCACCACTGTCCCATAGGAGACTTTCTCTCCGATTTTCTCTGAAACTCTATCAGCCAACCATTGGTAAGTCATTTTTTGACCCACATTTTTTCGCTCCCACGTCAGGGATCCGCTTAAACGCCATTTGTCAGCACCCACCCCCGCATCAGAAACAATATTTTCCATCATTTTTCCGATTTTGGGGTGGCGCTGAAGAATGCTATGACGTTTTCCTACAGACCTTTTCAGAACACGACGTCTTTTTCTTTCTTGACTGGCCAATCTCCTGGCTCTGTCTCTAATCTTACGATGGCTTCCACAAGACAGATCCATCATCTGTAGTACCGGTGTTACTGTCTACATTAGGGCAACTGTCTTCATTGTCAGATTTGGACAAAACTGATTTGGTGTTGTCTAAGGCCGAATCACTTACAGCCCTTTTACAAGCATTGGTTAGTATCTCCTTGAATTCATCTGCTGCTGTCATAACGTCATCATTCAGTTTACGGCTGTCAGCGATTCCCAACAGTTTACGTGCTTCCTTTCGCCCCAGTCCATGAGATGCAACGTGAGTGAGCTTGCGGTCTCCTTCTGAGGAAGCCAATTTCAAAACTAAGGACAACTGCTCTCGTGGGATCACATTTTCTCTACAACCTCCAGTGGCAGGACGAGAACACAAGATTTTTTCAACTAAGTACCCCAATTTAGAATAATCATCCAAGGCAATAGCATCATTTTTCTCAATCACATAAATGCATTGCTGCCCACAAGACAAAGCAGGACCAATTTTGCCCATATTGAGGGTCAAGAGAACCACAGGTAACTTTCCCACGAATCTCGATGCAGAATATGCTTTGTACTTTCCACTGCAGCAATTACGCCAAACTTCAGAAAGTGGCACAGGCTGCTGCTGAAGAATGTACTCGGACATAGCAACAGCTTGTTTGCAGTCACACAATTTATCNGACCATCAAGCGGAGACACTTGTACGTTTTCCCTGACCCGCTGTCCTGCCTTTTTAATATTCAGTCCCATTTCCTTACACTTAAGGTATCTGCCAATACTAACCTGACTTGGTACTACCATCTCATCCACAGACACACTGTCATGACCATTGATGGTGTCAGCACTTACAACGAGATCAACATCTTGCGTTGTAGCATCTTGTGGCTCTGCTCCATCTTCTCCACCACTGGGAATTGACGGGTCTTCATCAGAAACAGTCTGCCCGGCCGTAGGATCAGAAACAAGCATAATATCATCAGAAACATCATCAGAAACAACCATAACATCACTATCATTGGTGTCCTGACTGCAGCTGGTTTCAAGCCAAGACACATCCTGACATGCCTGAGAGAAAGAGGGAACACGCAAAACATCATCCGAAAAAGATGAATTTGTACTACTATCTGTAGTCTCACTAGATGACAGTCCCTTTCTCATACGACATCTCTTGTCCCGGTCAGCTTTAAGGGTTCTTCTGNCGAAGAAGTAGATCCCGGAGCAATATGGCGCTGTCCGATATACGTCAGAGTTACGATGTTGGCACGAATCGTTCTCTGACGTTCAGATTGTCATAATAGATTTCCTGTACATTTGGTCCGCTAAGAGTGTGCTGCCATCTGTTAGCAATATGCGCGGCTGACTGCTCCTATTAGGCCTAACCACTAAAACACAACTGGACCGTATGCAGTCAGGCCTACCTGTTCCTCGTTAGTAAATACGCAGAGCATACACATGTATTTCGATGGTTATTTCGATGCATTGTGTTATGTCAGGGAGCTCTATATTTAGCGTAGGACGATTATAGATAATTGGGCAATGGTGCCAGCCCACGTCATGTACGAAATTCCCTTCGGTGCTCCTCAAGTTGCCGCCAGTTTCTTCTGTGTTTTCTTCACTCATTCGGTTGGTGCATAAACCAAGCGTCAATGTCGGAACAGATTCTATGTGAACCACTTAAATATCGATATTACAATAAGACTTGTCAAAACGAATATAAATTCATGCAAATCATGCAACCTCGTTCCCAGGGGTTAGTGACGCGACCGCCATATTGTCAGAAAGCACTGACCTGCGAACAAAATAGGAGAAGAGCAATGGAAGACAAGGCCTAGAAAAAGGACCCCTGTCCCCCGGCCCGAGCTACAGTCTTCCAAAGCTAGACTTCAGTCCTTCGGCTCCCGTTCGTTCTCTGTTTGTGCCCCTCATCTGTGGAATAAGCTACCAGACCAGGTCCGTAACTGCACCAGCATCGAAATTTACAAAAAGCAACTGAAACACTTTCTCTTCACTCAGGCCTTTGATGAATAACTATCTTTCTCCATATAATTCTCTTGTACAGCGCTTTGAGCGACCAAGATATTGGTTGGATACTGCGCTTTATTAAGTATCGTGATATATATATATATAAATAGGAGAAGAGCAATGGTAGACAAGGCCTAGAAAAAAGGACCCCTGTCCCCCGGCCCGAGCTACAGTCTACCAAAGCAACGACCCTATTAAAAGAAAAAGAAAAAAAAGGGGGAGAGGGACCCCATCTGGGGCCCCATGCCAAAACTTTTTTGGCCCTTTTTTGCCAAAATATTGGTGGTAATAGTGCGAGTCACACAGGGACTTGACGCGTATTGATTGGGTAAAGGACAGGTATATATAATATATATGTAGTATTTGGGCACCCCCGCATTTGCCCCGCCCGGCGTAAGACACCCCTAGGAGAAAAATCAAGGGATTTAACTAGCACACCTGGACCAGACACACAGTTTGTTTAATTTCACGCTACAAAAATATCAAAACTGACCGGAACCCCTCAAGGTAAGTATCAAATTAAATGAAGCCAAGAGTCTCCTTTTCAAGTGTGACAAGTTTCAGCTCCATATCTCAACCCAAAGTGTGTTTTCTATCCACCTAAAACAGTGAAAAGGGGGTTAAAATCGGCAATGCGAATTCTACCGCAACACCCAAAACACACCACTTGTCGTGAAGAAAAGAAATGGCTAGTTCTCAGCAACCCCTTGACCGATCGAGGAAATCTTGGTGTCATTTTGATCAGCACATTTCACTCTTTGAAGACAACCACGGCAATTAAGGAAACTTCCAAACACCGAGGAACAATTACCAATTTTCCATCAAAATCAACAACAAAATGTCAACAACTTTCGTAGGACGCCATCTTGGTTTTGCCAATGCATAGCAGATACGCTGAAAAATAGAATTCGTAGAATTCCTCGGTGTTTGGAAGTTCAGATGGATGTGTTTTCATGATTTTCAGGTTTGTCATGTTTGTCGGCTTTTTTGCATCATTCTCTTCCACTAAATACGCATTCTTTTCTAGAAATGTGAACTACCGAGTGAAGCCCAGACATTCGGCTTCTGAATCATAGCAATGGCAATTTTTTTCAATCACTCTTAGTGAAATTAGGCCTATTTGACTTTTATCGGCAACACATTGATTGCCTGTCAGCTGTGCTGGTGAAACAAATTCAAATACAAATTCGTTTATTAATGTTCGGAACCCTCAGAGACAATCCCAACACCCCTTCCTCAGTCTTTCCAAAACAACAAATCCACCCTCTAAAACTCAAAACCCTAGAGCCATACGCCCCTCCCAGCTTTAGAGCGTAGGAGGCGGCCATACAGAGACTAAAACCCCCCCCCCCAAAACGCCACACCTAAACACCCAACCACCAATAGTACCTCTGGATTTTAGTAGTGTAGAAGCTCGCCTGTCTCAGGTGGTTTTTTCCCGCCCGGGCTTGACATGGTGGGCTCAAAAAGCCCGGGGATTTCTATGTACATGTAGTGTAAACAGGGCTATTGAGAGGACACAAGCCTAAAGCAGGTCGAGTTTGTATGAAAATCGGACTTACCTGAGAATAATCTTCCCTCAACAAGAGAAGTACATGTAGGTCATCTAAGCAGTGAATAGCGGTTTTGTTTTATGCCCGGTGGTCCAAGAGTGACCAAATTTTAAAATGTCATCCGTGGTTTGGAATTATTTTCCTGTATATCCTCAATTTCTGTCCGGTGTCAGCAGACAGGCAGAAGTATTTTCACTTTGACAAACACAGTGACCATAGCAACGACCTCAATAGGCCTAGCACGGCTTATTACATGTACATGTATATACCGCGGAATGCGGAATGCGAAATGGAAAGTTTTAGCAAAAAATTTCTATTCCCTTTTTTATTCCCTTTTTTGGGGGCGAAAATTTTCAAAAAATTTATTAGGCTATCAAAATTTTTCAAAGTTGTTGCAGAAGAAATATTTGTATATGGACAGGAGGGTACAAAAGGTGTACTTCACAAAAATGTATGGTTTGTAGTGGTTAATTGCAGTATAGGCCACGAGATAAGATTTCCTGGGAATGCACATTGCTCTAGTGACCTACCCGGATGTATGTTCGCCTACTACAGGTATACAGAGATAGGAGCATTCGCCTGATTTGGGTTTTTTAATTGCCCAATCTTATTACTTTGTACCTGCACATAAAGTATCAGGAGGACAATGTGACAACTAAAACGACAAATTAGTGTCTGGCCGATCCACTCATTAGCTGAAACAAAGGGTACAGCTTTCGGTACATACATGTAATGCCGCCTTATTACAAAGAACCAAGAGATTATCTTCTGTATATTGGTAACTTTGGTTTGTCTCTACACTGCAATGAAGCCAGAATTCAAAAATTTGTTTCCATTGTCGAGAAAATCTCAACTTTGTCAGAACTATCTGAAGCTATGCCCTTTATTTGAGGTTTGGCCACTCCACACACTGAGCAATGACAACAATTGACTGCTATGGTAACTCAATGACTTGTATTGTGGAATCAGGCAGTCTTGTAATAGGAGCTGTCAGCGAGTTGACCACTAGGTGTCACTAGGGTCCAATTCAATCTAGCGGACCCAGTCATTATCGATCGAGCAGCGATCATAACAGATTTCCTGTACATTTGGTCCGCTAAGAGTGTGCTGCCATCTGTTAGCAATATGCGCGGCTGACTGCTCCTATTCTATTCACATTTGAGGAGTGCCAGGGCAGGCTTACATCATCATGCCACAGTACATTCTGAATAGGAGTGGGCCTACCAGCATGCAGTGCATTGAGTTCAGAGGGTTTAGTCTGGAAGCCCCTGTCTTAGGACCGACATCATTTGAGCTGAAAATGATATCGAGAAAAAACACCATTTTAGTCATTTTTCCCAAAAATTTTGAAATTCTGGCTTCATTGCCGTGTAGATACAAACCCGAAGTTACAAGTAGGCCTACACAGAAATAATTTCTTGGTTCTTTGTTACAAAGCCGCATTATGTACCGAAAGGTCGGCCTTTGTTTTAGCTAATAGACGATATCACTCCAAAAGAGCGCAGCACCTGACGGGGTCAGCGTCATGACGTCCCGCACGTCTTTTCATGATGTCTTGAGGCGAGAAGCTCTTAAAACGTCATGGGTGAAACGCTTAGCTATGGCATCCTCCAACAATGGCGCTCCCCCAAAGTGGCATGTACTTCTAGCGACAATCACCGAGCCTTTCGGTGGTAATTATCGGATGCAAGAGTAGGAATCCAGCATTTATTAACCGCCTGAATCCCTTTTGGCAAGACGTTTTCTCTGCCTGGCAAAGTTTGAGCAAACTATGTATAAATGATGAAGAAGAAGAGGCAGTTTCGTATTTACAAGAGCCACTTTTTCACAATGATAATATTCGCATTGACAATAAAATCTTTTTCTTCAAGGATTGGCACGAATCGGGGGTCATTAATAAATGGAAGTCTACTCTTCACCTTGATGAAGAGTGGGACTGGTCTGCCAGTTTTCTACATACCTTCGCTTGTACGAAGGAGACTAAGTCGAGATTTTTCCAGTTCAAAATTCTGCATAGGATTCTGCCAACTAATTCCCTACTGTTCAAATACAAATTAAAAGAAACGAAGTCCTGCTCATTCTGCCAGATATACACTGAAAAGCTCGAACACCTCTTTTGGGACTGTGCCAAGGTGAAAACCATTTGGCTACAACTAAGTGACTGGTTGTCGGATAGCGGTATTCACTTCAAACCGAGTGCAAAATCTGTCATCCTAGGCGAAGAAAACCTCCCTGAACCTGTTCCTCACATTCTGTGTATTTCAAAAGAGTACATTTATAATGCAAAGTGTCAAGACCTAACTCCATCTTTTAACGCGCTTAAGGCATGCATCAGGCATAAATGCCTCATTGAAAACATTATAAACCTTCCCACGACTTTATTCGCAAGTGGGGCCACCTCTAAGATGATCTGGCCATCACATGGGTTTAACATGTTTACATTTCCTACGACTGTAACGACATCTTGTGTTTACTGCCGTAGGCCTACGTACCACACTTCAATGTGTTTACATGAGGTTCTTTACCACCACACCACTGTATCGTACTTGTATATGTACATTGTCTCTGTATTCCACGTTTTATAATAAACTATCAATTACAAAAAAAGAAATAAAACATGTAAAATACCATAAAAGTACGAGTTATATGACGAAAATGAAGGCACCTGCGGGGTCTATCAGCGAAAGGAATTGAATGAGACACATCTTAGAATGCACTAATTATAGCTACATGTAATAAGCTGAAACAAAAGACTAGTAGTCGGAACACTTTCCCAAGAAATGATACATTTTGAAGGTCAAACACCTTGCTTATCATAAAGTTCGAGGTTTTTTCTACCCAGTCCACCCCTTTTGGTAGCAATATTTACAACAGATACAGAGTACTCCACAAGGGAATTCCATGAATGGCCGTGCCAATTAGTCCAAAACAGGGCGGCCATATTGGATCTGGATTTTACTTCCTGGTTCTCTTCTAATGTACTGAGCATGTATGGTGTCTAATGAAGTGCTGGTCAAGAAACACTTGCCACCCCAGGTTCTATGGGTTTGTGACATTGCTGCCACTCCTTGAATGTATCATTTACATGCTTGTTCACTGAGAAAATTGTACATATTTAAAACTCTTTCACTGCTAACTTATATAAATTATAAGTAGGCCATGTAATTGATTTTTTTTTAGTAATTGCACCTCCTTTGGTTTTAGGCTCATAGGTTCTTTATTATTCAGTCAATCCATGTGAAATTTTCACCAGGGGGGCAGAATTCACTGCAGAATACAAAACTATCTTTTTTTTTACATTTGAGGGGTTGAAGGGGTTCCTGAGGGGACCCTTTTGTCCCTTTTTTGGGAAAAGGGCCAGTTAGGGAAAAAGTTGCATGTAAAACCCAAATATAGCAAAGTTGGAATCAAGAAATGTAAAGTAGGGGTGATTTCCAAACAAATAAAAGTAGTTTGAACGAATTAGGGCCAAAAATAAAATCTGGGGGGTGGGGGTCAAAAAAGGGTCATCCGCGGGCTCGCGAGGGGGCTGTTTATTGTCATGTTTATTTGAGGATAGCATCTTTGTTTCTTGATGGTTCACTCTTCCACACCTCTGCCAGTGTCTACTGCACCCTTGAGCACAGCCCTGACCTCCTACAGGACCTCTGCCAAGTGCCATGTGGGAGAGATGACTGTCAACACCAAGCCCATGCATTCGGCCACTGCCACGCCCCCTCTGGACTGGCGGATCAACTACACCATCATCGTCTGACTCAGTACTGCTTACAATAACCAGAGAGTTCATAACGACCATCATACAGCCCAGCAAATCCATTTATTCGCTATCTGGTCACGTGCCAGGAATTGACCAATCAGCGCGCGGGGTTACATGGTAAAAGTAGATCTTTAAAAACCCAGTTTTCTCCATTTATCATAGATAATATCCAGTAGTCTTGAACGTTAGTTGTGGTGTTGATATTTTTGGTGACTGGGAGGGGAATGTGGATGGCTGAGTCAGCTGCCCTGCATTCAGAGAGACTTTAGTGAAAAGTCTCTCTGAATGCAGGGCAGCTGACAGGGATCTGTGGTTATAAGTATTTATTAACAAATGCAGATTTGTAGGGAAATGGAAGGGCTGGGGAGATATTCATCCTGCGAAAAAACGTTTTCAGCAAAAAAAACAGAGAAACTGACACGTGAAAAAATAAACATTCCCATCGCAAGGCTCGAACCCGGCGCCCCGGATTCAGAGCCGGACGCTCTACCGGTGCACCAGCCGGCCACGGCATGACGGTGGCTGCTCAATAAATGTTTATAAACATATCCCAGCTACTCAACATATTTTTCTGTTAATTAAAAATGACGTTGCAAATCAGAATAATCTTCCAAAAATCGCATTTTACAACATCCACAGAGCAAGTCCCCAGCAAATCTGTCAGCGTATCGCTACATAATGTACCCATCTACGTTCACAGTCACTAAAAACGTGAACCAACCGTCCGGTATATTCCATCTGGACATTAGGTGCA
Source organism: Notospermus geniculatus (assembly GCA_002633025.1). Classification (NCBI taxonomy): domain Eukaryota; kingdom Metazoa; phylum Nemertea; class Pilidiophora; order Heteronemertea; family Lineidae; genus Notospermus; species Notospermus geniculatus. Next base: position 9,074 of record NMRB01004384.1, read on the forward strand.
TATTTCCTATGAGTCCAGTTCTATTGATTGACCCGTGACAAGTCTTTGGCTAGCTTCGCTGTTGGCCGCTACGCGGCGCGTTGGGCCNGCTGGCCAGGCATTATTATTCTTCACAAAATAACTAAGACATTAGTCTTAAAGAAATTAAAAATCGGCAGACGATAGGACCATATATGGATGGAAATCAATCGAGTTTAAAGTACTAGATTTGAGGGGGGGGGGACAAATCGGGCCTCGTCCCCACTGGTGAGTGAGCCCCTAGGGTATCTACGTAGGCCTATGTACGTTTGCTGAAAAACGGCAATGCAGCCCTTGCAGCTATATGATGGCACATCTTAAAGGTTACCTGAAAGGCATTTCGTCATTTTTGTCTCTGAAAAGTTGTTCGAGTAAAAAACAATTCAGTGAAAGTTGCTAGAAAAATTGAACCATTAATTACATTGTTACATGACAACCAAACAAATTGGTATCCATGCTGTCCAGGCGGTGGGTTCATGAGGTCAAATGTGCTGTCTAGAAATCCAAATATTGCCCTCAGAATCCATATTAAGGAAATATTGAACCATTAATTACAGTGTTACACCATGACAACCAAACAACTTCCTTATACCACTTCTTGTCCCTTAATACACAAAAAAGGAATTAGTAGATGAATGTAGGTGGTAGGTACCAGACCAATCCTGTAGAGGTGATGATGTTTTAGACGAAAAAATGACTGTGTGTGAGCATGGCGAGTAAGGATGGAATCTTATTTGATGTCTGTCCGTGGGCGACCTGCACTTGTGTCGGAGGCGGAGCCCCACAAGTATGAAAATAACAATCCATTGTCATAAGGTCGAGGTGCACCATAAAAACCAAAAGGAAATATCGTTGAATAGAATTTTTTGTTTGGCTTTACATTTTCGTGTTTTTTTTCATCGGAAGTATCATCTCTGAGGGCGTAGAGGTGGTTTAGATTTCCTATGCAGACAACTATGCACAACTTTATCACCTGTTTCTTCTGTATGGGCGGTTATAACCGCAAAAATGATGTCTTCGTCGCTGTAAAGCGATCTGGAGTCGTAGCTAAGAAATACGTTAGTGCTGATTTCGATTGTAACTCAACTCCTTACCCAAGTTGAATCGGCCAGCGGTTATGTCGTCAAAAAAACACAATGCGCATGCTTGCCCGGGTTCGGAATCGAATTCCAAAACTAGCGGGATCGTTGCTGTTGTCAGTTCAGCCCAGTACGTCTACTTCCAATGCAGCCGTTCACATCATTTTAGTGGTGGGCGTTCTAAATTGACAAAAATCAGCTATAATCAGCTGATCGGGCAAATGAAATGACGATATGTTTCATCTTTGAAAATTATGACTATTTACCAGCAACGATGAATTGGTACACTGGCAACCCATGTTGCTATGTTTATGCCTTGGCCCGAGTAGGACTACCCGAAGATGATCAGGCCATCATCATCGTCATTCACTGCGTGGTTGTCCCCAAACCGAGGGCAAAAGTGCTCCTGGCCCTGTCCCACTTTCTGGCAAAACAACGATTTTTTACTGAAGATTATAAGCATTAATTCCATTTTTGGACAAAAATATCCCACGTCCGTTTCACATGCCTCCATTTTGGAAGCCATTTTGGCCGGATATATTCGACGCCATCTTTGTTGCACAGTTCGATTGTAACTCGAGTCGCCCGAGTTCAACTCGAGTTAATCGAAGTCAGCCATGGCGGCGCTGCGGTCTAGATGGGACGATCTCCAGTTGTAGCTGAGAAAGACGTTGGGTGGCGCTGCAGTCGGCGGGACGACCGCTATCGTAGATAAGAAGGATGGTGGCGCAGTCGTCAAGATAATGTAGAGCCGTAGATGACATACAGACGTTGTAACGTTTGATCCTTTTTTGCGAAAATTTCAACGTCAATCGTAGCAAACAACACGCAGAAAAATGTATCCATTGCTGTCCAGTTATCGTAGTTGTTTACTAATAACCTGCAGCAACGTTATGAGATAAATATCTTTTACGATTGCCAAACTATAAAAATGAATGCAAAAGATATTACAGCAGCTCGCGGAAGATGAAAGATCTGTTGTCCATTCTTAACAATCTTTGATTATGATTGTCATTTTGTTATTTCCCACGTTCTATTTCTGTTTCTTACTGGTTGTGTGATCTATGCAGAAAGATAGCATTAGATTCATGAATATTTTGGAGTGGACTGCCCGAAAAAGGCAAATGATTCTTTTCTCTTTCTCGCTGGGAATCTATCAGCCTGAAGCTGTGTTTCCACGAGGCGTTTGCGGGCGCGGAATAGGAGGCGGACGTGGGTAGAAAAGATCGATCCAACGTATTTCCCTTTAGCTGCTTCACCCGCACCCGCGCCCGCCTCCCATTCCGCGCCCGCCAACGTCTCGTGGAAAAGACAACCTCGGAACTTGCACGCAATGCATCGCGTATGTATAAACTACACTGAACATCGTTGCGAAAAGAAATGGATTTTGAGAAAGAGATCCGTTATATGTCAGTCTTAGCAGAAAAATGAAGGTAGCAGAAAGATACCGACAAAAAAGACAAAGTCAATTTTACATAGATATAGTTTATTATCTAAATAATATAGATAATGAGGACGAGAGTGAGCACGTTCTGCTCATATTCTCATCCTCTACAGAATTTTCTTTGTACAAAGGGAACGTTGCCATTACCACACCCAGGTGAAATACAAAGAAGAACAGAACGAAAATGTAATGAAGCGGCCATTTTGAGCCAAAGGTGTGATTGTGGAGACGTCCCCCTTTGTTTACAATGTTCATGCAACTAATTAAGGGACAAGATGTCCGAACAGAAATAAGTCAATTGATCATTCGGAACTTCCGAAGGCAACTGCTCGGCAATTTCCGTGACGGCTCGCATTTCCCCTCGGACACAATTCCAAGGCAGCCATCTTGAACGCGCAACGATTGCCGTTCGTTTCTGCAGGTAATAATGCGGTTCGCCTCATCACACCTGCGCATGAACAAAATAGGCCACACAAAAATGTTGCGTTAAATTGGCAGATTGGGTAAGGTACCGCTAAGTTCATATAAAATATGCCTCAATTTATCCAACAAATCAGGTTAAACATCTTAAAGCCAGACACTATAGACAGATGGGTTATAATCGACGAGCATAGTCTCGGTCACAGGCCAATATTCGGGGAAATAGTCCCACGGTCCTGACACCGGCGGTCACGTGGGTTTGTTGAGAAACAATATGGCTGCCTTGGACTTGTGTCCGAGGTGAAATGCGCCGCCCAGTGACAGATAAGCAGCTCGCCTCAGGTCGTTCCGAATGTCAATTGATGTTTGGCATGTCAAATTTGTCCCTAGCCGTTGCCGAGAAATCTGCCAAAACTCGGCACCATAAGGATCTGGAATAGAGAATAGCACAGGAGCTTTGCCTGAAATCTGTTTTTCACACGTTCTATGTTTTAAGAAGGAGATATGCAGCAAGGATAATTACGCTGTACCCCCGGGGATGTACCGTAGATTAATTAACGGCACCTTTCTTTTATTGGCGTTCGGCTGAGTACACGAGTAACCCATTGTTTACGTGTTTCAGTCAGAACATTGAACGTGGGAAAATACCGCTTGCGGTTGTACAGTAGGCCTACAGTGTTTCCTGCGACTTATACCGAAATTGCAATCGTAATTTCACAAAGACCTGACTTTGCCACTTTAAGATAATGTATCATGATTTCATTGTTTACATTCAATGTTTGTAAACACGGCTCCAAAGAGAAGGCAACCACAAAAATCGACACACAATATGATGATATATAAAAAGTCAATTTCCAGAATGTTTGCGAATTTTCGACTCCAACCGGGGTCTTCTTCAGGCTGGAACTTTACAATTAAATCCGAAACTCTAGAAAAGACTGAGTTCTAGAGTTTGTTCTAGAGTCTGTTCTAGAGTTCTAGAGTCTGTTCTAGAGTTTCGGATTGTAAAGTTCCAGCCTGAAGAAGGCCCCGGCCGGTTGGGGTCGAAAATTCGCAAACATTCTGGAAATTGACTTTTTATATATCATTTGTAAACATGGCTGTTTACATTTATCATATTTTGGACTTTTAGGACATGGCAACCCACCAAATTGAATACTTTCGGTATCAAAAGAATTTCTAAAGGGGTATGCCACCAACAAATTACTCATAAGACAGACTGCACACAAACAAACAAAATGTAAATAAACAATGATTTTCGAGGCCCGCGAAAATATCCGTGATACATTATCTTTAACTAAAATGTATCATGACTTCATTGTTTACATTCAATGTTTGTAAACATTGATGTTTACATTATGTTATTTTGGACTTTTGGGACATGCCAACCCACCAAATTGAATACACTGTACTTTCGGTATCAAAAGAATTTCTAGGGGGGCATGCCACCAACAAATTACTCAAAGAAAGACTGGACATAAACAAACAAAATGTAAATAAACAATGATTTTGGAGGCCCGCGAAAATAGCCATAATACATTTACATTATCTTTAACCTCTATTGACAATGTTGTTCAAGTACCACTTATTAACCTCGCCCCATGTAGAGCAAGTTTCGTCCCTAGGGTACCTACGTGTGTACGTGTGCTGAAAAACGGCAATGCAGCCCTTGCAGCTACTGTATATGATGGCACGTCTTAAAAGTTACCTGAAAGGCATTTCGTCATTTTTGTCTCTGAAAAGTGGTTCGAGTAAAAAACAATTCAGTGAAAGTTGCTAGAAAAATTGAACCATTAATTACATTGTTACATGACAACCAAACAAATTGGTATCCATGCTGTCCAGGCGGTGGGTTCATGAGGTCAAATGTGCTGTCTAGAAATCCAAATATTGCCCTCAGAATCCATATTAAGGAAATAACTGCAGTACGACTGACTGAACAAGAAAAATGCATCAAAACTACACCTAAGTTAAATGAATTATTTTAATGTTTTTTATATGTTTAAAAAAATCCGACGACATCAAATGTGCTGTTCTCCGCTGCCTGACACGATTGCTAGGGTGTGTTAGTACTCATAGTATTTTAAATTCCCATAACTTGGAAATGGGTGATCCCGATTTTCATGCGGTTTTCAGTTTCATGCTGCCTGATTAATGCTCTACAGTATTACGCTGAAACCAGAAGTGGATGAAGCCGTTTCAGGTAACCTTTAACCTTAACCATACAGGATTTCCTACAGCCTGGTTGGCGCGTTGGCCCCCGAGTTGGAAGTTATGCGAGTGATCCACCGACTTTACGACGAGTTTACGATCAGTTCGCGATTAGTTCACGACGGCAGTCGTCAACGAATCGCAAACTGATCGTAAACTATTCGCAAACTGATCGTAAAGAAATGACGTGACGTTGAAGCTGATCCACCGAACCAAATCAAACATGTTTGATCTCGTCGTAAACTCATCGCAAACTACTCGTCAACTGAATTCAGTCGTGAACAAGTCGCAAACTCGTCGTGAACGCTGATCCACTGGCTATGAATTTTCGTCGTAAACTAGTCGCAAACTCGTCGTGAATAGGGAGTTTAAGAAATCTAACGATAAACGTTAACTTTACGACAACGTTATTTTTTGTACCGACAATACAATATTAAATCTAGTGAATGTGTAGTACGAAAAATAACGTTGTCGTAAAGTTCATGTTTATCGTTTGATTTCTTAAACTCCCTAATAACTAATCGCAAACTGATCGTAAACTCGTCGTAAAGTCAGTGGATCACCCACATTTTTAAAGCTACCTACAGCCCGGTCAGTACGCGGATGGGTGACCGGCGCGGGTACAGGCAAGAAGAAGACTTGTCTCCACATGTCTTCACTTGTCTCAGCGTCTGCGGGGTTTTGCCAACTACGTATTCCCGGCCTTGTTAAAATACAATTGACCCCTTGTGTTGGTTTGATTATATTGCGTATGATTTATAGACACTTGTCGGTTTTCGCTGATACACGATGATCTCCTCGTCTGAGTCCATTTCCACCGTTCCGTCCTCACAATCTCGCAAATACAGCGCGTGGACAAACCGTCTCATGATCTTAGCAACCTCGGCACATTTGTCCAGGTCCAGTTTCGAGCCGTCCAAGACATTCACTGAAGGCATGAAAAATTGTGGGATGAATTTCTTGGACAAGTTCTCTGCCAGGTCATCGTACACTTTACACACCATCTCTTCGTGATCCAGATCAGAATTCATGAAGTCCTCCACATTATTCAGAAAACACATTTTCAAGTGATAACTTGTGATGTACTTATCGACATGCCTCGGCCAAGACCCATCATCCGTGACCAGAACACGGCTGACATCAGGATTACGAAGGCATTTTGCTGTAACGTACACATCTCTGATGTGCTGGTCTAAACTCCTCATGTGCTCCTTCTCTAAGTGAGCAAATGATATCCGCCACAGAGCTTGCAGATCATCCGGTGAGAACTCCTTGGACAAGGCACTTTTTACATGTGGTGGTTTGGGAACTAGCAGGTATCCTCTGCGTCGGAGAGCTTGTTCATCCATCAACCATGTTTGAGTTACAGCACCATCAGGCCAGCCATCGACGTGGAGACAAGGCACTGCGTCAACAGAAATCCTTAGCGTTAAGTCCTGTTCTTCATCAGATGTAACTTTTTCTGACCACCAGACCACGAAGGGTGAAGAAGCTTTTCGGTTATTTTTTGTGACCTCAGGTGAGGGTGTTACCGCTGACAGATTCTCCACGACAGCTTCAGAATGCGGGGCCAAAGTAGCGAGGAACTCGTTCCTAAACCTTCCATGGTAGCTTTCACTTCCTGTCTTAAACAATTTGTCACTTTGATTTCTATAACAGGTATAACCATGGCCAACATCCACGATATTCTTGGCCTCTGATTCCGCCAGATCTACAGTGAAGAGAAAATCCATCTCATTTGGTAGACCGACTTTTGTTCCCTCATGTGAACTACCACAGCCCTCTACTTGAGCTTGTGAAAAGGTGGCACAATCACCGACACGAATACGCATGAAATGACGGGCGGATTTGGTTATATCCCTGATAGTCGCTGCATGTGTGTTAAGGACATTGCCAATTGTTGGAAAATAGCGGATGGAGGCCATTCTTGGGCAGAGCACAAAGCAGGAGGTGTTCAAATCAAGTCTTTGAATGACGTTCTTGGCAGCTGCAGCTTCATGTAAAACACGATAATCTCTAGTCGACACACCCTCAAATACGGGCAACAATTCCAAGCACTTATTGTGATTTATATCAGGCTCATTGCAGCTGAAACCTGCTGTCATCAAGAGACGAACAATCTCAATGTGTCCGTACCAACACGCTTCATGTAGTGGTGATGATACCTTGATTAGTGATGAGGAGACGTTATGGGAATAAAATATTCCACTTCGATTGATATCATATCCCATGTCAAGTACAGCCTCGACTGATTCAGTGCCTGGTGTGCCCACTGCCACGGTCAATAGACATAAACCCGTTCGACTAATTGGAGTTTCTATCAGTCTCATGATTGGCATCTCTCTGTGGTATAGGCCTGTTTGATACAATTGCAGAACATGCCCCACCGCGTCCAATGCGTCGAATGTTGCATAGATGTCTGCACCAGCTTTGACTAAGAATTTCATCATTTCGCTGTCATCAGACAGAGTTGCAAAATGTAGTGGGGTTGTACGGGTCACTAGATAGGGAGATGAACGATGACTGTCAGCAGCTAACTTTACCAAATGCTCTACTATGTCTGTATCGCCTGAAAGAACTGCATCATGTAATGGCTTCATCTCGGATGTGGCGGTCACATTCATATCTGCACCATGCTCAGACAGGATGGTGATGATATCCCATAGCTGACGTACAACAGCCCAGTATAAGGCGCTTGCATGATGTGTCCTGCCGCAGTACAAGTCAGCTCCAAGGTCAACAAGAGTCTTCACGAGATTCTTGTCTCGCATTCTAACTGCGTCATGCAAAACTGTTACATCATCATTATATCCATCATTCATGTCTGCACCGGCATCAACCAACATCTTGACCACGTCAGTCAACAAGTCATTCCCCTCAGACTTCAGGATGGCAAAATTCAAACAACTGACTCCCTCTTGTTTATCCCTATTCAAGTCTGCACCAAGATTCACAAGCAGTTCCACCATATCAATGTCCTGGTTCTCTACAGCAAGGTGGAGTGGTGTATCTTTCCTCTTACATTTACTTTTCATATCAGGTCCATGATCCAGGAGCATTTTTAGTGTGTTTTTCGCATGATATGTGTTGGGAGGTTCGGTCACCTCAGTAGACAGAGCATTATCTACAGCTGCATACAGCAATGTCAGTCCTGCTGTACAATCTTGGTTACTGACATCAGCTCCCAGTTCCACGAGAGATTGAACCATTGGTTTATTGGAATGTTTTACCGCCAGGTGGAGTGGGGTCACAACATCAGACTTCACATTCATGTCTGCTCCGTTCTTGATTAACAACCCTAACAAATCTGGCTTCAATATTAATGCCCACCAAGTCAGGGGTGTTTCTGCTCGGTATGCCTTGTTGAGATCTGCCCCCAACTCGCCTAACACTTTGATCATTTTCAAATCGTTCTTCAAAACAATTTTATGGACAATCAGTGTCGTTTTGTAGATAACATTGACATCTGCTCCCAATCGAAGCAACTGCTTCACCAAACTTTCAACTTTTGTCTTCCCATGTTTGGAAATGTTTTGGTGGTCAGTTGACATCGGCATATTGGAATCTCTCAGGACTAATAATGCATGATACAGGGCATCAATTCCCTCCTCGATGTACGTTGAATCAATCTCTGCTCCGTGGTCTACCAGAGTCCGTACCATATCTGGACGACCCATCTGTACTGCTTCCCACAGCAATGGAAGACGGAAGTCATATTTTAAATTCACATCTGTGCCGCACTCCACCAAAGTTTTCATCAGGTCTCCCCGGTCCTGGTCTAACGCCAAACCAATTGTTGCCAATCTGTTGTATACATCTGTAATCTTTGCTCCTTTTCTGACCAGGTATTCAAGTATGTCACAATCTTTGAGTTTTAATGCTTTGTAGATGACAGTCTCAAAAGTAATCAATCCATTATAATTAGCTCCCAGGTTGGCCAGGCACCTGTAGATCCCATCATCTTGAATACCTTCCAAAATAGCTTGAAAAACAGGATTAATGTTGCAATAAACATATATATTAACATCCGCACCATTCTCGACCAGCATTTTGATGATGTCTTTTCTACCTAAACTAAGGGCATCACCTAGAGCTGTTGCCTCATTGTAAGACATGTTCACATCTGCTCCGTGATGACATAAATAGCTCAACATTTCTTTATCTTCTAAAACCATGTTAATTGCACCAAAACCTGTCAGTTTCCTTTCATTGACATCGACCCCTAACTTAAGGAGAACTTCTAGAGCTCTGATGTCCTGTCGTCTTACAGCTTCACGTAATGATGTGACGTCATCAAATCTTGCATTGAGATCAGCCCCGTGAGCATGCAGAAAGTATATGATTCTTGTTGTAGTTTGAAATCGTTGCCCTTTATCCTTGTAGGCCGACAACACATAATGCAAAGGTGTCATCCCCTGATGATCTTTAGCATTGACGTCTGCTCCATATTCCACCAATGTTTCTACCATTTTCTCATCCAGCCGGCTTGCAGCATGATGTAGAACTGTTCCCTGATATCTGTCTCGTACATTGATGCTGACTCCTGCTTGTATCAGCCGCTTCACTTGTTTAACATCACCAGTTTCTACTGCTGCTAATACACGTAGTAGTTCCATAAACGGCATGGTGAAAGCTCTGAAATGAGAAGTTAGAGAAGAATGTCAATAAGGCCACGCTTATTTTATTTGTTGGATTACGGACCCTCCTACCCTAAAAAACCAGAAAGTAAAAAAAAAAAAATTCCCGCCCTACCATTTTTGGCAGTCTTATTTTTCCTCGCCAGCCCCAGCAAACACGAAAACAATTTTTTTCTGCCCCGATCGTAAAATCCAGTTGAAAAATTCTGCAATTCCGCACTGATTTGCTAAAAACCGTCAGGTGTTTTACCACACACGCCCCATCCCATCGCTCCCAGCATGCCTTGTGCAGGAACGTGAACAGCCAAGACGGCTGACGGGGAAGATTTTTACCTTTGAGTGACGGTGAAGCAGGCAGCGAATAACAAGTAAGGCCTTCTTATTTTTATTTTTTCTCTTCCTACCGTACTTGCATTCTAAGGTAAAAAATCCGTAATCCAACAAATAAAATAAGCGTGGCCTAACTCGTGTGGAAAAGTTGTATTATGGAGGAATAATAAGCACGGGGAAGTCTTTATAGGTAAGGTTACACCTGTTGAAAATACCCGTGTTTTCCCAGACCCGTGTGAAACCCGTGTGTACGAAAAGCCCGCGGCGAGAGGTCACCACTAGATTGTAGTTAAGTAGCCCGGCGACAGGTGCGCTGCATGCACTGACTCTTCGGTCATTTCTGTATTGGCACACATTCTTGGAGGCGCGAAAACGACGTCACTTAATGGCTGCGCCATGTGTAGCCGTGTTAAGAACTAACGAAACACGGAGATTTCGAAAAGCACGGTGAGCTTGCCGTGTTTCAGCAGACACGGGGTTCTTGAAGCCCGGAAATTCATAGGTGTGACCGCAAAAAACGGGGATTTTATGTAATGTAACCACGGCTTATGATAATAACATACATGTACATGTATAGGAAGTCAACTTCCCGAATTTCGCAAATTTTCGACCCCAACCGGGGTCTTTGTCAAGCTGGCACTTATCAGTAGAGCTACCAAAAGTGTAATCTAGCTCTACTGATAATAAAATCCCTACGCAGTTGTGTACCGCGCCCCATTCGGTCTACCCGCACTCCACTTCGTAATTCGCCGCGTTTGGTCAACAGATGGCGCTGACAGAGTCGACCAATGAGAGCACCAAGCAATCGGTAACCAAGCTGGCCTGAGACACTTTTTCATTGACCGAGTGGTTCTTAGCCATGGTAGCACAAGAACATCCGTTGCCAACGGGCCAAAGAGTTCTGAAAGCAGCGTGCTGATAGACTGTAAGTCTCGCGCCAGGCCATGACGCCATCAGTTGACCAAACGCGGAAACTTCCATGAAGTAAAGCAGTTGTAGAAAGCGATTAAACCGAAGGGGGTGCGACTCACAACTGCGTAGGGAGTTAATATAATACTGATAAGCGCCAGCTTGACAAAGACCCCGGTTGGGGTTGAATATTGGCGAAATTCTTGAAGTTGACGTCCTATATGATAGGGAGGTTTCGCAAGCGCCCGGTTAGTCCCTACGACGACGTTTATCTATTGTGTGGGTATACCCAAACAATAGATAAATGTCGTCGTATGGCCTAACCGGGCGCTTGCGAAACCTCCCTATTATCATTTTGTGCGTCGACTTTTGTGCTGCTTCATTCTTTGGACGGCTTATAATAACAACCTTGTTTAATGTTCCCCCGTGGTTGAATGAACATGCCCAGGAGGTTTGGTACAGCTTGTGAATTTAAGTGGGTCATGTTGAATTGTTCACAACCATCGCCATTTCGACCATTCCAGCCCAAACCACTCATTTTTTATCACGTGTAGGTTTTTTACGTGAGAGAATTGTCAACGTTGTAGCAAATTTAATGATAAACAGTGATAAGAACGCGGAATAAACAAACATTTTGCAACAAGCATGACAATCACTGACAATGTCAAGCCAGCCAGCACAAGACTGGTACCCGATCCTAACAATTTTACATCGGACTGTCAGGACCGATAATAAACAAGAAGTCAATCTCCAGAATTCACGAATTTTCGACCCCAACCGGGGTCTTTTTCAAGTGGAACTTTACAATCTGAAAGTTCCACTTGAAAAAGACCCCGGTTGGGGTCGAAAATTCGTGAATTCTGGAGATTGACTGCTTGCTTAGTATCATTTTGTGTGTCAATTTT
>NMRB01004385.1:11121-23653 GCA_002633025.1 Notospermus geniculatus
CCCCCCCCCCCCCAGGTTGCGGCTCGTCCTCTCTTTGCTCCACGATTAGATGTGGTATCCCCCAGTACTATATAACGAGAGAGGCGGGTTGCCGCTTGGGGTACGGTGATACACCCTCTCGGACGGTCGCAGTTGGTTTCACTTGCCACCAGGCTCTTGAACAGTAAAGAGCTCAGCACAGCTGCCAAATGAGAAAAACGAAAAATAATCTGTGATGGCACCGAGATTCGAACCCACAACCCTCTGATTGATTCGCCAACCTCTTTCTGTACGCGCCACGAAGACTGCTTGCATACAACAACGCCGATCTACAATAAAGGCGCCGTGGTTTTGAAGATCTCCTTGAGGAAATAAAGCGATCGGAATTGTCGCCATGCAAGCAAGCAGTCTTCGTGGCGCGTCCAGAAAGAGGTTGGCGAATCAATCAGAAGGTTGTGGGTTCGAATCTCGGTGCCATCATAGATTATTTTTCGTTTTTTCTCATTTGGCAGCTGTGCTGAGATCTTTACTGTTCGAGAGCGTGGTGGCAAGTGAAACCAACTGTGACCGTCTGAGAGGTTGTATCGTTTTCAGAGGTAGTTCGGAAGTGCCTTGTGGCTGTTCGTAATTTCTACCTCTGCCGCTTGGGGTTTATATCTATTAAGTTCAGCTTTAATTTACTGAGACAACTAAGAGTTAAAATTTCTTGAAAAAAAAACGATTTGCCCCATGGCGTGGGCAAAACGGTACACCCCAATGGGACAAAATGGACTCAACGTTGAAGCCATTAGAGTATTCTGTCCAACTGAAACTCAGTTATAACAGTTTATTCAACATTTATTATTTGACAAACCTGAATGTCACTATTAATCACACTAGTTGCTACATTTTCAAATGAAACCAATACTATTTTTATCTTTCAACAAACCTAATTAGGAGTAACCATGGACCATTTTGTCCCGCGTCAAACTGGGCCATTTTTACCCCACATGCTTTTTTTGATTTGGAACCCCAGGACCTGGAATCCCCGATGACGTATTCCCAATGCTGACGTCATAATCTACCGAAGATCTTCCCTCATATTTTATGGCTTAGATATTTGGTAAATATCTCATTGCAGACTGAACTGCTTGACTCAAAGAAAGGTATCACCCAAGATCAGATGGGTGAATGTTTTTCTATTGTATCTCAATTCAGTTGTGCTGGACCAGCAGCTTTGAAATTTTGTGAAAGTGCCTTGGTCAGTACACTCCAAGAGTCTCTTTAATCTAATAAAGCCCCACCAGATTGCATCAACTCATTCATGGAGATTTTTGAACAATCCATTTTACCCCAGGGTCCATTATGCCCCACCTTACCCTACACCCTTAGTCAAAAGTAAACGCCCGCCTATTTTTCCGGCATATCTCCATAAATATTTTTCACAGCCACGTTTTTCTTTTTTTTACAGATGATCTACAGTCACAAGGACAACTTCTGAGGCAATAAAACTTAAAATTATTAAGGTCGATCTGTACCCATCGCGTGGCACCGAACTGCCCAACTTAAAGGGATACTGAAGGATCTTTTAAATCACCAGCTAACGAAATCATATTGGTGTATATTGGTAAATAAAAGAGTGATAAAACAAACCCATCAAACATATTTTATTTAGACAACCCCATCATTCCTTAATCCGATGAGTTTATAGCCCTCCCAGAGACAATAATACCCCAAGCGCACTGATTACGCGTGACGTCACGGCGGTATTCCCAGGTAGCCGAAAGTAATTGCAGTATACAAATCTTACACATTAGACCCACACCCGGGGAGCTCACTACGGACGAAAATACCTCCGAAAAAGTCGGGAGTCGGCTGTAGAGCATATGGATGTGAAAAACAGGAAAGGTTAATTGGAATTAACAGGAAAGGTATGATTGGAAAGGTTAGGAAAGGTTAATCATGATTGTTTTTGGTCATGGTGTCTGTGACTGTGTGTGTCTGTGTGCCGGTCTGTCACACCTTCATATCTCATCTCCTTAAACAGCTATAGCCTTGGAAGCAAGTCCTACCCCTAGGTTTGTCAACCTGAGCAATCCAATGAGCCAATAATTTTCAATCTCAGATGCCTCCATCATGATGTAATCAACATATAGGACTTGATATTTTGTCCGTCACGCTTTTATCTGATGGCATAACTCGGCTCCTTTAGCACCTAGAGCAACAGAAACAAGGTCTACCCTTAGGTTTTCATACCCTAGGAATCCAATGGACTGATTACTTTTGATCTGAGATGTTGGGGTAATGGTGATATTGATATCGATATCACAAATTTGATATTTTGAGATAACTTGTCATATTGTCAAACAAGTGCCCATCCGCCATGTTCCAAACGCCCGTCCGCCATGTTTTGAATGTCTCTCCAAACCCAATAGACTTCCATTGCCTGTGGTGGCGCCAGCGTATTCCAAATCCTATCGGCGAAGGAGTCGCATCATGGCCTCCTATGCAAGTACACGAACATTGTACATGTACACGGAGGTACATGAGGCATCAATGTAGGCATCACAATCACTGCAAACAAAACAAAATAAACATTAGTTAGAAGGATAAAACGAGAAATAGGCTACACGCAGGCATTACGAAAATAATAATTGAACTTTCAGTACATTCGGACCGGGAGCGGGCCGGAACTTTCCGTACGCCAACATTGTTCGAATGCACGGACATAGAAGGACAAGGCCAAGGTCAATTGAAAAGGCCTAACAGGTCAACCACACGGCTCGATAAAAGTAATTGGACCGACTAATGGAAAGTGATGAAAGTAACCTACCTTTCAAGATGTGAAAGCGTGACTTTATCCGTTCTAATGCAGGAAAACACGAAAAAATACACACACGGGTGTCTTTCTCTGACTGCCAAACCGCCATTTTGTATTCTAGGCCTACATGTATGTAATCTGACCTTGACGGAATCACCCATACATAACATTGTGCGAATTTTTACATTGTAATAAAGAAATCCAATTTCGAAGAGAGGAATGTAAGAATTTATACAATGTTATGCGTGGATGATTGCATCGAGGTCTGATTTCATAGGCCTAGAAACCAAAATGGCGATTTCCTTTGTCAGACAAGGACACCCGTGTGTATATTTTTTCGTGTTTTTCTGCATTAGAACGGATAAAGTCACACGCTTTCACATCCTGAAAGGTAGGTTACTTTCATTACTTTTCATTAGTCAATCTGATTAGTTATATCGAACAGTTTGGTTGACCTGCTAGACCTTTTTCAACTGGCCTTGGCATCGCCCTTCTTTGTTAGTGCATTCTAACAATGTTTGCGTATGGAAATTTCCGGCCCGCTCCCTGTCCGAATGTACTGAAAGGTTCAATTTTTATTTTCGTAATGCCTCCGTATAGCCTATTTCTCGTTTTATCCTTCTAACTAATGTTTACTTTGTTTTGTTTGCAGTGATTGTGATGCCTACATTGATGCCTCATGTATACGTGTACTGCCGTGTACAATGTTCGTGTACTTTCATACGAGGCCATGATGCGACTCCTTCGCCGATGGGATTTGGAATACGCTGGCGCCACCACGAACTTTGGAAGTCTATTGGGTTTGGAGAGACATTCAAAACATGGCGGACGGGCGTTTGGAACATGGCGGATGGGCACTTGTTTGACATTTAAGCCGCGCGATGGCGCGGCTTATTTTTTAAAACCTCCCGTGCGCTGCTTTTAACGATCTAGTTCAGCTTTAAGTAGCTCTGGGCGATCGTGGAGAGTGGTTCCAATTGATGAGGTAAGTCCTAGTCACAAATACCTGCGTAACCTGTTATTTGGGTCAGCTCGGTTTCAATAGCCCTTCAAATGACTTAAGCGGTTTTTCCACGGTACAATATTATTGCACAATATGGGGCCCAAAAAGGGTGTCAGGTGCTTCTGCCATAATGGATGGGAGAAAGAGTGGCAATAATATTGATCATTTTGGTCCTCATATTGTGCAATAATATTGTACGTGGATAGGCCACTTAACTGAATTGGGGCACGTGATCGGGAAATTGAAAAAATGTGGCTTGGAGTCAAATGGAGATTTTATTCCACAGAAAAATCATCATAACTAGTAAGATTGAACCCGTTGACATGGCTTTCACTTAAAGCGAATCGAAAGCGAAAAAATTTGATTTAGAAATAGAATTTGAAAGGGGACGAATTTTCGGGAAAAAATGTAAACAAACTCCTCCAGAATGTCAACAAAGAAATTTTCGTGCATTCTGATTGGCTGAATTTTGTGTTTACAAACAGCAGCCAAATGTAAACAAAATCCGCTATCGATTCGCTTTAACAGAGCTAGTATGGGGTCGGAGTGGAGGTTGGATAATTTTTTAGGAAAGGCCAATAAACTGGCAATTTGCTGGCTCCCATTTTGATGGCAGCCGTTCCAGAGCCAACTGTGAGAAATATTCAGTCTAAAGTAGGTAGTTTATTGCAATATCAGATACAGTTTGAGTAATATACCGATGCCAAAAATAAATGTGTACTTCGATATTTTGCTGATGAAAATAAATTATAAATAAATTATTTACAATACATGATATGAAATCGCTGCCCTTGACAACTTGCACTTGCTTGACTGACATAGCCTATCATGGATGATGCTTGACAACATCTGTAAGGCCCCTATTGCATAGAGCTATACGCTATACGGTATTCGGTATACAGTTAAAAAATTGGACAGGCACAATACGAACAAAAAACGAATAACGTGCCTTCAGAATAGTTTAGTTTTATGTGAACCACTCATGGAAATAACCTTGCTCGATTCAAACTATACGCGTGCCCTACGAAACGTGCCTAGAATACCGAATAGCGTATATCTCTATGTAATAGGGGCCTAAGGCTTCCGTTACATAGAAGTATACAGTATACAAAAATGCCGATTAACAAAGGCTTCCCGAGGATTCACGACCGTGAAGCCATTGTTATCCGGCGTTTTCGTATACCGTATACTTCAATAGTGAGTTTAAGAAACCATCCGTTAACGCTACGCTAACGTTATTGACATCATTTTGACGTCACATCGAATGAATCTGTTGTATTTCTTCGGGGAGTGACGTCATTTTGACGTAATTAGCGTTAGCATTAGCGTTAACGTATGGTTTCTTAAACTCACTAATGTAAAGGAAGCCTAAGGCCCCGATTACATAGAAGTATACGGTATACGAAAACGCCAGTTAACAATGGCTTCACGGTCACGAATCCTTTGTGAGGCCTTTGTTCACCGGCGTTTTCGTATACCGTATACTTCTATGTAATCGGGGCCTAATGGAACTGAAATTAAAAGAACTGTGAGAATTTGACGGCAAATTTGAGTAGTATGGCATATCATGTCGCATGAAGATATAATAACTCCAAAAAAGTGCAACATCTGACGGGCCAGCGTCATGACGTCCCGCATGTCATTTCATGTCTTGAGGTGAGACGAAAATGAAATGGCCACGGCCATTGTGCTCACCTCTGTGATAAGTCTCCATGGTTAAGTGTGAAACTGTGACTCTCATGGTCAATGTTGAGGATCAGTACAGATAAGATAAAGCTGAATACACCAAGAAGTATTTTATGATCTGATCAGTATTATCAGTCAATGACATAAACTCAGGTGATGGCGCCCAGAAGGAGTACAATTTCTGAATACAATGAATACAAGTGGTATTTGTGAACAAACTGCTTTCCTGTCTAGGGCACAGATGTCAAAAATTCTATTTTTCAAGATGGCCACCTGGTGGCCACACGTGACGTTCGTTGGGACTGAAATTTTAGCAGGAATGTACAGGATACGTGCATAGATATTAAGACAACATTGAAACATCGCAACATTTACTACCGATGAGATATGGCCAGGCTCAAATTTTCAAGATGGCCGCCTGGCAGCCATGTTGAAGTCCAATCGAACCGAAATTTGGCGTATAAGTAGACGGTACAAAGACACATATTTAGGCATAAAGCATCCTAGCTATCACTATTTATGAGCTGTGGGCCGAAGTCCATTCTTCAAGATGGCTCCCTGTCGGCCACATTTAGTAATAGGCAATTGAAAGGGCTCAGACCGGAGGTTTTGGAGGTATAACCGGTTTAAACCAGTTCCGACAAATTCGACCACTTTTCATTGGTTTTCAGCCATTATGTCCCGTACATCCCCTCAATTGCCTATTACTTTGTAAAAACAATAATCCCATGCTGGTACAAATAATCTAGCACACCTTTAATGATTTCCGTGATTCCAATACATGTAATACAGTCATTGAAATGTCAAACGTCCATCTGTCATCATGGCAAGATATACTGCAGCATATGGATAATGGTTAGCGGTGTGAAGACTTGCGTTGTATTGTGTTAAATTTAAGCAAAACTGTCAATTTAGTAGCCCTTTCACTGCCCTTATATCACCATTTCATCGGATACACTGTCAAGGAGGCGCAGGTAAGTGTCATTTTCTTTGAAATTGGTGTGTTTTGTGTGATGGGCGGTTTTATATTTTTGAGACAGCAGCCAGACAGCCATCCGCCATCTTGTTCTGTCAGCTCTGCTAGTGTGACGTCACTGTGAAAGTAGGACACCCTATACAGATCTGTAGGCTGACCTATTTCATGGTTTGTATTTTCAGGCGATACAGAGTGGTGTGAAATATTTTACAGTCTTAGGCTATTGGATTATTGGACTAATATAGTTAAAGGTATGTGGCGTTTCTTTACTCCTTTGGATTGGATTGTTGATAGCCTATGATTGAAGATTTCTAACACAGTTCCTGTTTTATATTTCCAGATGTCCCAAGAATCGTCAATGTCAGTTGATTCTCTCGGCCTTTCNTAATCTCAAATATCTCAGCAACCACTCGAGATATTTTGATGAAACAAAGCCCCAAATCCTTAGAAACTTCCACTCTATCAACCCTGTAACAAAAGTCACCAAAAAATCCCATAATAAAAATGTTGATTTTTAGGGGGTTTTCTAATGAGCTATTACATAATTATGATATTTCCAAATTTCCAAAATTTTGATGCAGAAATATGACCAAGGTTATATACTTTCATGTGGTACAAACCGTGTTAAAATTGGCCCAGTATTATTTGAAATATACAAGGTAGTAGTGTAGATAAACTAATGTCAATGACTGTACAGTTGTTTGTAGTTGTTGCAGTTGTGTGTAGAATAGAAATTGAAAAATAAATCATTCCAAATATTAGTTGATGTTGTCTCCATCTATCTGTTGTCTCCGAAATTCACCTAAGTAAATGATAAGAGATTTCTTCATCTATGAAGCTTACAATGCCATCATCTCAGGGGTCACTAACTGCGGAAAGACACATTTTATTCTTGATTTAATTCAGTCTGTCTATAAAGGTTATTTTGAAAATATAATTCTTTTCTGCCCGACTTTCTACTACAACAAGACCTACAACAGAAAGTGGATTTTCAAGGATAGGAATTTTATAGTATTTAACCCCTCACTGGTAAAAGAATCTCTGAATTCAGTTTTATGGTTATGTATACAAATTTTCAAAGGATCAAACGCACTTTTCATCATAGATGATTGTGCCAACTTACAGGACAGCAAGAGGAAAGCATCAGAGCTGTGTGGCCTGGCCTTCTCTGGTAGACATTATCAAATTACAACATGGGTGCTGATTCAAAAATACAATTCAATTGTTAAGGATTATCGGGAAAACATAAGATATTACTGGTACTTTTCTTCAACAAAGACGAAAAGGCTATGAAATTAGCATTAGAAGAAAATGCCATTATTCCTAAAGAGGTAAGAAATGAGGTGCTGAAACAACTGAAGGATAATAGGTCAGCAAAGCTGGTTCTTAGACTGCAATTTCCTCATGATTTTATATTAATTAAATGAAGAGTGAAGTTAATCCAGTAATGGCGGAAGAAACACAGGTAGTAGAGAGTGTAATGAAAAACATGGGTATTATATCAACAACAGAGCAACAAAGTTCAACAACAGAGCAACAAAGTTGCACTAAAATTCAACAAGGTCCAACCAAAATTCAACACCCAGTTACACCTTGTACAAATCCAGTCAATCCCTGTCCAACTTTGTCAGAACATGGTGTACAAGCAAAGAAAGATCTAGAGGTTTTAGTTGCTACTGGTAACACAAAAGAATTTACTGGAAAGCAGCTAACTTTTAACGACATTGACTACATGTCTGACCACGACTTAATAAAATACCACAGGATTTACATAAGTGCACTATCAACTAGAGTTAATGACACTTTTAGTAAAACACTGCTTAGATCCTATTCCAAACTAGCTAGCTGGTTTTTACCAATAGAGGATGAAGAAAAACTATTCAATGATATGAGTAATGACTATATCTTGAGAACAGAGGTAGATAAGTGGGCTGGGTGGCTTACTTTGAAAATGGGAGCTTTAATGGCTGTTGCCTCTACAAGCTTGATAACTGTTCGAAATATCAACATCCCCGCGCCCGAAATGCAAGATACCCCAAAAAAATCCCCTCAATAAATGGAAAGTGAAAAACAGGAGTCAACTGAGAATTGCACCAAGACTGTTACCAGCATAGCTGAACCTAAAGATGCCACCACAAAGCAGGAGTCAACTGAAAATTGCATCAAGACTGTTACAATTACCGCTCCAAAGAAACAAAGGTCAGAGAAGCAAATTGCGTGGAGCAGACAATTGGGAAAGAGGTCCCAGGAGTTCAAAAAGAATAAATTAAAATTACTTGAGGGTGCGAAACCGGCACCAGCCAAGCACCAAACTACTGAAGACCGAAATACTGAGGACAGAATTGAAGAACCGACCGAGGACCGAAATACTGAGGACCGAAGCAGCACGGAGTCGAGTAGTTACTTACTTTTACCCATTACTTTAGGCCTAGCGATGTTGCTGGTTGTTGGGTTTAGAAAATTTAAAACACGAAGCCCCCCAAAGCATGAAAATGAAGCGAAGCACGAAGTTCAACCCCCAAACAGAGTCCAGTCACGAAGTGCGGGCGAATCCAAAGAAAAAACAATGCTCTTTGACATGGAATAAATCCTAAATAAATGAACAAGGAGCAATACCTCAGAGAATTATACTATGACCCCAAAAGTCCTGTTGCATACTCAAGTTTACAAAATATTTGGAGGAAAGCCAAAGAAACTAAGAGGTTGAAAATAAAATATGAGGATGTTAAAAAATTCCTCCAAAATCAACCAACTTATCAGCTGCATAAATCAACCATTAAAAAATTCTTATTCAGGAAAACAATGGTCTCTTACATTGATCAACAATGGCAAGCAGATTTTGTGGATATGCAGACTTTTGAGAAAAATAACAGGGGGTACAGGTATATCTTAACTGTTATAGATTTATTCAGCTGATATGCTTGGGCATTAGCTTTAAAAAGTAAGAGGGGTGAGGAAGTTAAGGATTTGTTTGAAATTATATTTAAGGAGGTCGCGAAGTGCGAACAAAGTTCAACCATGCCAGGAAAAATACAATTTGATGATGGTAAGGAATTTTACAATAAACATTTGAAGGAGTTACTAACTAAAAATGACATAGAATGGTTCTCATCAAGATCTGACAAAAAGGCTGCAGTGGTTGAGAGATTTAACAGAACTTTAAAAACAAGGATGTGGAAATACTTCACAGCAAAAGAAACAGATAAGTGGTTAGATATTTTACCAGATTTAGTGAAAGGTTACAATAATACATTTCATTCTTCAATAGGGATGAAACCAATTGATGCAAGAAAGGAAGAAAATGAAGAAACAGTTTGGTTTAATTTATACGGGGCATTTTTACAACATGAGTTTGGCACCCCAAAATTTAAGATTGGGGATAGTGTAAGAATTTCCAAATATAAAACTATTTTTGCCAAAGGTTACCTTCCTAACTTTACTGAGGAGGTTTTCAAAATAAATCAGATTATTTTCACCAAGCCTATAGTCTACCAACTCGAGGATTATCAGAATGAAATTATTGATGGGTATTTCTATGAAGAAGAATTGAGCTATGTTCCTAACCCAGAACAGTTGGAATACAAGATCGAAAAAATTCTCAGATATAAAACAATTAAAGGAAAAAAATATGGGTTAGTAAAGTGGAAAGGTTACAGCGATAAATTCAATGAATGGTTGCCAGTTTCTGATATAAAATCTATTTAATAAAATATTTACTATATAAATGGATCGTGAAACGACAGCAAAGCTGGAGACAAAAAAATGTGAGTCTTGTAACACAGATGTTCTAGCTAAAAATATTGCTAGGCATAATAAAACAAAAAAAAACATATTTTAGGATTAGAGAAAGAAAATGTGAAAATTGAAGAAAAACGCGAAAATGAAGAAAAACGCAAAATTGAAGAAAAACCCCCGGTAAAAGTTCAGTCACGAAGTGTGAACGAAGTCCAGTTAACACAGTTGGAATTTAAGAAGCCAATAAACATAAATTCAAAAATAGTTAGAAAATTCAAAAATGTTTCAATTAGGTTGAGACAGGAAAAAGTTGCCGAGGAAGTTATGGCATACAAAGACGAATTCATTGAAACTTTAGCCAACAATAAAAATAAACGCTATAAAATAAGTTGGCCATGTGAGGTGCAATTTTATAAAGGTGATAATAAACTCGTACATAGTATTCAGTCACCTTTTGAAGTAGTTCTATCAGGGCGACAAGGAAAGGAAGTTTTAAGTAATTCTTTAAATTATATAAAAGTACAAATTGATGAAAGATATTTTAAGGGAAGTGGTTTAACCCTAGATAAAATATTATTTATGGATATTTGGATTGTTGGGGTAAAAGACACAAAAGGCGGTCACTTTACTCAACGTCCTTTTGGAACAGATGCTGTTATAAATGTGAAAACTGGCGATGAAAAATGTTTTTATGGGCTTTATTAGCAGCTAAACATCCTCCTAAGGACCATGTAAGCCGCATTTACTCATACAAGAAATATGAGGGTGAAATTAAAATTGAAAGCTTCCCTGTTATGATAAAAGATATACCAAATATCGAGAAAGAAAATACATGTAATTTAAAAATTAATGTATTTGGATTGGAATGTAGAAAACCCGAATCAGTTAATATTTTAGACTATTCTCTGGAACCACTTTACCTTTCAAAGAATTTCGATGATCACGATGTAATTGATATTTTATACTATGAGCAGCATTATATGTATTTAAAGAATATCAACCTTTCCTTTAGGATAGATCAGAAAAATAGTAAGCATTTATGTAGAAGATGCATGAATGCATTTGAAAGGGAAGAAACGTTAATAGAACATAAAAAGAAATGTGGTGAACATGATTATTGCGAAGTAAAAATGCCAATCGAGAAATATTCAACACTAAAGTTTAAAAACTATAACTTCAAGAATAAAGTCCCTTTTGTAATTTATGCAGATTTTGAGTCAATAAATAGAGAAGTGCCCACAGAGGAATCGGAAATCACAGAGGAATCGGAAATAAAAACTAAGAAATTAAAAACACAAGTTACATCTGCAGTTGGTTGCTATGTACATTCAGAGTATCCGAATTTACATCTAAGTCGTTATTCATGTAGAGGATCAGATGTTGTTGAAATATTTTGTGACTGGTTAATTAATGAAGAAAAAAGATTTGCTGAACTTTTAAAGATAAAGATCGAAATGTCACTAACACAGGGAGAGGAAGAGGAATTTAAAAATGCAAAGGAGTGTTATTATTGTAAGAAGAAACTTTATGGAAAAGTTGTTCGAGACCATGTTCATTATAATGGGAAATTTAGAGGTGTTGCACACAATGAGTGTAACTTAAAAGCAAGAAATATCAACTTTGTTCCCATCTTCTTCCATAACTTGAGTAATTATGATGCACACTTATTCATCAAAACTCTCACAAAGAAGTTTACAGGACCTGCTAAAATATTGGCTAAAACTGCAGAGTGTTACATTTCATTCCAATTTGGTTGTTTGAGATTTTTGGATTCCTACAGGTTTTTGCAAGGTAGCTTAGATAATTGTACAAAATCAATGACTGATGATGATTTCAAGATAACTAAGCAATTCTATCCGAATGAAGAAGACTTTAAATTACTTAGGAAGAAAGGATCTGTTCCGTATTCATTTTACACATCCTTTGAAAGTTATAATGAAACAGGTTTAACTCCTGAAATGTTTTTTGATGATCTTAAAAATGAGATGCAACCAATGTCAGTTTATCAAAGTGCGAAAGAAATATGGGATCACTTTAAACACAGGAACGAACCATGAAGTGACAGTCTAAAACGGAAACCCTGGAGCCATGGTGAATTTATAGTTTTATTATTAGCTGACTTATTTGAGAGATT
Organism: Notospermus geniculatus; assembly: GCA_002633025.1. Classification (NCBI taxonomy): domain Eukaryota; kingdom Metazoa; phylum Nemertea; class Pilidiophora; order Heteronemertea; family Lineidae; genus Notospermus; species Notospermus geniculatus. The sequence continues at coordinate 23,435 of NMRB01004385.1, forward strand.
CAGGGAAGTTTATTTAAAATACTTTGAGATTGATAGTTTAAACATATTTTATTTCAGAAAATGAAAAAGGATTGAACAAAAGTTTAATAAACTTACAGAGTTCTCTCCATGTACAAATAAACTGAACAGAAAAGAAAATATGAATAAACTAACAGATAGATGAACAAAATTTGGATACAACAGGTGGCAAGGTGGACATGGTGGAATGGGGGGGGGGGG